>NW_019295484.1:0-16887 GCF_000500325.1 Leptinotarsa decemlineata
TGAAGGTAACGTCAAAATACCTAGCTGTACAAACCACGGCTTACAACTTTCCAATCTGTTTGAATATACAATTGCTCTAATTGCTCTTTTTTGGAGTAAAAAAATAGGCTGTAAGTAGATAGAGTGTCCCCAATTTAATAATCCATATCTCATAACATTATGAAATAGTGAATGGTATGACATGATAGCCGCTTCCCTACCTGAATTAATTTTAACTTGTCCAATATCATAAATGGCCTTAGATAACCTACTCGAAAGATTGTCTGTGTGAGTTTTCCACGACAAGTTGCTGTCCAAGTGAATTCCTTGGTTCAAGAATATCATAGAAGCTATTTTCGCTTTATTGATTTGTAATTTATTTGCGTTAAACCAATCATTAGCTGACTCAGTTATGTCCTGGATAACGGTGGTTTCCTCTCCTTAACCATACTTCAAACATCTGTCGTTTGCTCCAGGTTAGAGGATGCTACTTTGATTTGGTATCCTCTCTATAATGTACATAAGGAACCTTGAAAAATGTGCAAAGACATTTTCTGTAGTTTCCTGCATTTAGAACTGATAGCGTGCTAGAGGAACTGACCATTCCACACTACTTCAAAGATTCGGTCTGCCTTCCTTGGAGCAATTCAAAGAAGCCGCGTATATGTTTATCCAACAACGAATTTAGTCAAGCTAGCGTAGAGATACGTAACATATGGAAATGTCTAATCAAGCGAAAAACGACCAACTCCCGCCAAACGGTCATCTCCCGCTAAAACCAATGAAGCGGTGAGAGGGAAGAGGGGATAGGTGAAAGCACTCGAATGGCCTATAAATAGTCGGATCTCGGAGGAATAAGTCCAGTTATCACCCGAAGATGATTGTGGATACTCGAAAACTTCCCGTTACAAAAATTTTCTTTCAACATAGTTGTAAAGGTTTTTGAAAGACCTTTAAAACAAGGTGCCACTCGACCTACTTTCCCTATCTAAATAAGGGTCGTCGGACGCACCCCTCCGAGGAGGTGCGTACTACAAAAAATCTGATTAGTCTGAAAGGTGTCCCCCTTCAATGTAATCGTTGTTACACACTGTATATTGTCTTGTGAATGGATTCTTCTGTTGGGCAATAGATTTAGTTTTTCTTTTTTCTCTTTTCCCATTAATTTTGATTATCTTATCGTTTCTGTGTAGCTTCTCATTTAGAACCATTGATTGAATATTAGACTTGAACATGAAAATAACAAAAAATTAAAATTTCAGATTTCGGGTTGAAATTCGATAAGTAGGGTCGAAATAGTTTCTCAAGCTACTTTTTCAATAAGGAAGATGTGTCATTTATTGNAGAGGGAAATTTGTCACTTCCACTCATCTATTTTACGTGTAAATCTCATGCAAATAAGAATACAGGGTGTCAAATCATTCTCAATAAATCTCATTGAAAATATTTATTTCTTGGAAGAATATATCCGTTTCAAACATATTTTATCAAAAGTTGGGAACTGTTAAATGTCGTCTTCGACATTTTTAAAACGAAAAGTTAGGAATTCGTTAAATTATTGAATCTGACTCACAATGGTTATGCGTTTAAACAAATTTCATATGGAAGTTCAGTCATTTGGGAACAAATCCATGAATAAACTTCAAAAACTACACATCATAATATATCATAACAAGAATTCAATCCAAATATTGTTTGTATATGTATAAGTTCACAAGTGAAAGTGGCATATATTGTCTTTAAATTCCCTTCAATCAAAATACTTTTTGAATCACTCAAATACGGCGAATTGCTAAATTTACCAAATAATGTTACTGTGTCTCAATAATATTCGGTCAGTCAATAATACTTATTATCATTCTTTCATTGAGCATTGCATAAGCCATATTTTTCAGTTATCTTTTCGTTCCGGTAGGTTTTGCTATCGGAATTTTAGTGGTATTTCGGCACTGAATTTTTTTCATATATTGGTTGTGTTTCATTTTCTCATTCAAAAAGAGCTTGAACTCTCATCATTATATCCACAAGTGCCACACCTGCACACACCACTAGCAACAACTAGTTGAGTTACCAAATTTTTTCTGGAAGCATGATCAGTGTATTTGTTGAAAATTGGGTAAATACTGAATATTCATTTTTCAATGGAGTTGGTGTGATAACTCCTATAAACTGCCTAGTGTATTTTTCTGATTGATACACTCAAAAACTGAAATGTAATGCAAAACGTAATGAAATGTAGATTTCGAAAAAGAACTACGAATGTTAACGAAGTAAATGTCCTATTCTCCAATAAAACTGTCTTCTAACATTATTTAACATATCAGGCGTGAGAGACCTAATCGCAAGCGTTATTCGTTCTTTTAAATCATTCAAATCTGAAGGTTAAATTTTCTACACAATGCTCTTTAAAAATCTCCACATAAAAATCTAATGATGGAAGATTAGGTGATCGCGCTGGCCATTCAATGGATCCTTGCCTCCCTATCCACCGATTGGGAAATGTTGTAACGAAGTATTGCCGTACATCAAATTGATAACGTGGTGGTACATATCATATTCTCTGAAACTTGAGGGTTTCCTGGATCAGGATATAAATTTGCTGAACTTGGAATGACATTATTTTGGAATAGTGCCAAAGAATTATCGCCATTCAAGTTGCCCTCAATGAAAAAGTAACCAATGATATGGTTTCCTACAATCCCTGCCAAAAATTAACCTTTTGAGGGTATCCAAGAGTATTTTCCGATGACCAGTAGCGGCAATTTTGCCGATTAGCATGACGGTTGAGAGACAAAGTACACTCATCACAAAAAAATAACGTCCTCTAATTGGATGATATTCTTATCCAACATGTTCATCATTTGCTCACAAAACTAAGATCTTTTATCAAAATCGTCTGCCATAAGCTCCTGAGTGAGTATCATTTTATAGAAATGCATGTTTACTATCGATGTATGGCTAACATACCTGAATGGATACCTGTCTACTCGATGTATGTGGGTTTTCTTCAAACTCAAGCATCACATCTAATTTGAGTTCATCTGATTTTCTTATCTGCCCCACATGATCAAGCTCGCGAAACTGCTTCTCTATTTTGCTTATTGTTCCTTGAGATATGGGCGGTAAATTAATAAATTTATCATGAAATGAGCGAGCTACTTCCTGTTGTGTTCGGGTTTTATCTCCGTAACCAATCATTTGTGAAATTGTTATTTTATGTATTTCCGTTAATCTAACCATTTGTCAGACTTGAAGTTAACGAACTTTAAACTTAAATTGAAATACTAATGTTGTAACATACAAATCAAGTTGACAAGGCGTTTTCAACTAACGTTGCCACGGAAATTATTTACAGTTTTTTAAAGGATACCCTCTAGAAAGAACATTGCTATTGTTTTTACTTACTTTTTCATCATCAATACATCAACATGAAATTAGTTTTTAGTATATTGCAATAAATTTTGAAAGTATTTTATCGAATTCCGGTAACCATATAATTTTAATTTATTTCATCTTAATTGTTGCAATTAACTTGAAAGCGATAACATTTTCGAGTAGAGAATGAAGAGACCTTCCAAAGGATACATCATAAGTATATACTTCCCTTATGATGTACTGTTTCGAACCTTTGGTGTAGTAATGAATATAACTGGAGTGTTTTCCCAACACTAAATCGTTATTTTTACACCTCGACACGTGTTTCGATCACCAAGTGATCATCTTCAAGAGGAAGATAAAACTAGAAACTTCTCAAAACTAAAGCTATTTATGCTATTCAGGTACATCATACAGGTAGGTAATCAGTAATACCACCNACGTGTCGAGGTGTAAAAATAACGATTTGGTGTTGGGGAAAACTCCTATAATATTCGGAAAAAAACTCCAGTAATATTCTATACTTTCCATTCAAAAAATTGGAAGTTGTACTTGTCATTACACGGGAGAAGGTAGGAGTAGCATTTTTCCGTTGAAGAATGTCAAATTGTAATTTAAATTTGACGTGTTTCGGGATTTTCTTAAAATATGTACCGTTACCAAAATAATAAATTCATTCCATTTGGCTTTTACTCACTATATATTGATCGATAGAGACTCTTTTACTCTATGAATTGATGCTGTTAATTTCTTCCCAAATTTTATTTTTTTTTTTACTTTTTTCAGCTTATTACCACCTATATGATGTCGTTAAGCAATTTTCGGCCTATTTTACGAATTCAAATTGAATCAGAGGTCGAAAAATTAACCAGACATTTGAAAATGATAGTGTTAATGAACATATGTTGGTTTGCAAAAGTGCACTGATGCAGTTTAAAGTAAAAAAGATTTTCCAGTACCAAATAGAGGAACCATGGTACTACACGTTATGTAGTTCGTTTTAGTCAGAAAGCCGGTCGATTAATAAAAAAAATTCATATTTGAGGGATCTACAGTAAAACCACCTAAAGTCAAAGAGTTTTTATATATCAAATCCCTAGTTTTTCCATAATTCTTCAGTCCCTTCATACCAAAGACCATAGTATCCCTTTCCAAACAAACATTGTGACACATATTAGGCTATTAAATTACTGAACCGCTACTCTGTTGAGAATTTGTTTTTGTGGAACAGGAAGGAAAGTATAAAAAGACAAGAGGACAGGTTACCCAAACCCAACACAGGATACACTTAATGAAAGTCGAGTGATTCACTGTTCCGCTCAACGCGTTGATTTCAATTAAATAACGCTATGGTTAACTGGAATTCCAGGTTATACACTGAATCCTAAAATAATGTGGTAGAAGTTAAGAGAACTATCAACACTTTACCGACATAATTTTTTTTATCATAGGTATTCATTTCATTTTCAACTTTGTAACATACCTCCTAAGTGAAAAAGAGTGTTACATTCTTGAAGCTGGAATTCGAACGCCTGAGCTCATCGGAGAGGGATGCTGAGTAAAAGACTTTTCTATTTCAAGTGAGAATTATATAATATCTTCCCTTCGATACTATAGACATATGTGACGGTGATCACTACAAACTTGTGGGCCAAAGTATAATTTTGGTTAACAGTGATAAGGTAGGTAACCTTGGTTGGTTGCAACTGTGCATGCTGTTTTTGGCGAGTGCATTGGCTTGGGATGTGGGGGTTGAGCAATCCAGCCATCGCATGCCTGCTTCCACGTACCACCGCTGGATACGGGAATGACAGAATCACTTGTCGTTTTATTAATCCCTAACTGAATGGCATCCCAAAGATGGCTTAATCCTAAGGTGTGTGTATCCATGCCGAGAGGATGAATGACACTGAGCCTATCAGCTGCCTCTACGGAACCTTCGAGATACTGGGCGCCCTTTCGTCGTAGCATCACCTCGTCAAGGTAATGCGGGGCTCTGCCGTGATTGACCTTCTTTCCCTAGCTACTTGTGGAACTTTTATGGATAATAAATTTACGACTCCAACTGACCTCCCTGTTAATTTAGATCAGGAGTCAATCTACACAGGAGTTGGTTGTCGAGCTTACGATTTTGGATCAGGAGCGAGAGCTTCTCAACTCTCCAACTCCTGATCCAATAACTGAACCAAAAAAAGATTTGGTGGTGCAGCCAAAAAAGGACTGAGTCGTCTTCTCAAGAGCGGGGTACCTTATGAAACCGTCTTGTACCAAAGTCTTGAGCGGCGAACGCAGAATGTGTCTTAGGCGGAAGAAAAAACTCCTCATGAGCAAGTCAGCAAACGTTTGCGCTCAAAGTGATGATTCACCAAAACTAGAGGCCTGTACGGTTGAATCTAAGGAATCGTCAGGTGTAGTTGACGTGCAAAAACCCTCATATGGGAAGGTTGTCGCGGGTATCAAGTGGGAATCTTGCACCGCGACTATCCGATTATCTCATTAACGATGCTTTGTGCCTGCACCGCAGGGGACCGAATCAGGATTTTAGAATTCGGTAGAGCCGTACTCTTACCGTCTGACCTGAAAGACCACTCACCATACAAACTAATCGGCTTCGTTATGAAGCTGGGTTTATTTGGTCGAGTGTGAATAGATGCGAGCCACAATAAACCCTTTCAGCTTGCGGTGGAGGGTCGAATAGACCCACTCACTTTGAACCTAACCTGCACCCTTCAACATCCAAGTTGCACCCTTCGGTGACTGTGACAGATTCAGTTTGGTTTCTGTATTCTGTGTCAGGTACGAATACAGGGCTTTTCATGATGAGCGTTAATTAGCCGTTTCTGACAAACTATTCGACGAATCAACCAGAAAATTCCACAGTATGCATGAATCGATATGACCTACACGACTAAAATATTTCAGACGAAGCGGCGTTGTCGCTTCTACTATGAAGTAGCGGCTTCTTTGATTTTTCAAATGGAACACCCCATATATAATATCATATTATGATTCATTATCACTTTGTCAACAAATTCATATACTATTTTCCTATACCTATCTATTACCGTTTAGAAGATATAAATTAATTTCGATATTTTTTTTACCAAACATGAACTTTTATAAATGCTGATAATCTTGANATGAGATTTCCAAAAGCAGATATATCTGTCTCTACCTCACCTCTCAGGGTACCTACGTTATTCACTATGAAGAACAACTCTATGACTGAACAAAAGAAGAAGAGCACTTGTTGACGTCAATTTGTACACCTAACCGTAACATAAATGAAAATAATCAAAATTCGTTGAGAAGAGTATATCACCCTTCGTGATATTAGCCAGGGGAGCAGTTGTTTTCTGATAGGTGTCAGTCTATTAACTTATAGTGTAGTAATTTGAGACTAGCCTGAACAAATCTTTCATTTAGATAATTTAATTTTTTCTCGTAAGTCAAGACTTTCGATGACAATTTTGTTACCGCTGGACGTATTTTTGGGGTGTTGTAAAGAGTTCAGTAAATTACAAGTTTTTCAAAATTGGAGACAGGCTAGTAAAGGTTTACTAGCCTGTCTCTAACTGATTAACTTACATTTGATAAAATAATAATTTTCAATTTTTCAATAAATTTATTCTATTAAGGACAAGTTGACGTTATATAGACAGATTTTGCAAAGGCCTTCGACAGAATTAGTCACTCCATCTTACTAGAGAAAATAGCTCTTTTGAGTTCAAATCTCTAATTCAACTTCTACGCTCTTATTTGGATCAAAGAAACAATGTTATTTTTTATAATAGATCTGCACCATACTTGTCACAATCTGGTATGCCACAAGGCTCCAATGTGGGACCCCTACTTTTCCTCATCTTCATAAATGATCTCACCCCTGAGCTTTCGTGTGGCAACTTAATTTTTGTAGACGACTTGATGATCTTTTCATCTGTCACAAGTTTAGAGACCTGCTTTCATTTCCAGTCCCAAATAGACCACCTAATAGATAACTGGTGCCAAATCAATTAATTGGCAATGAATGTTGAGAAGTGCAACGTTTGCTCCTTTACACGTAATGCCAATATCATTGAGTATTTTTCTACTTTCGAGGACGAAGTACTCCTTCGCCAAGAGGCTGTCAAAGATCTAGGGGTGAGAGCAGTTTGACATTTGTTGGCTAGATCAATACTGTCGCGGCATCGGCTAGAAAAATGCTTAGTTTTGTTCTGCGCAATCATAAATCATTCACCAATATTACCGCCTTTTTTTTTATTGATCACAACGTTCGTTATGGAATTGAATCAGATGTAATTTACAGGTTTTCTGAACAGTATACTAAATGAAAGGTAAAAATGTCACTTACAAGAAACAATGTCATCCTCACTGGTAGATATCGATGTTTCGCCGTGATACACTTGCCTTAGTGAAATTTTTACCTTTCATTTAGTATACTGTGTAGAAATCGTGTGAATGATATCTGATTTAATTCCATAATGAATGTTTGGAATAAAAACTCAGTAGAAAAAAATGTTTTTTGTATAATTCAGTTTTCGTATAAAAGTATTCGTTTTCTAAAGAATTTTTCTTTCGTGTAATTCAGTGTTTATATGAAAGTAGCTGTTTCAGGAGGGCTTTTTCTTTCAGTTTGCGTCTGAAAGTTACTTCTTTGCATGATCTACACATCTACGGTATCTATGTACAATTGATTGCTTCTTTCCTTTCTTTGGAAGATTCCAACATTTTTTTGTATCAAGATGGTGTAGTAGAAAGCCAAAAACTTTGTTTCTCTAAAACTTCTTGCTGTTAAAGAATCTAGGAAAAAAATCACCTATTGATATTCACTCCATGACAACTGCTCCTCTTTGTTACGTAGCGAATGAAAGATCATATTTCGAAAGAATTGAAAAAGTTGAGCCCACCAATTACTTGTTTAAATCAATTTGGCAGTGAGCACATGACCTGCAATTCAAACTCGAGTTAGCAAGACACACAGCTGTGTGTTGATGTTCTTAACTCTTCCAACTTGTTGGGTAGTTGAGAAGTTTTTGTCCCTCTCGAAAAACCGACGTAAGTACGTGTTGGAGTTACCAAATCACCTTTTGGTGGAAGTTGTGTTTTGTCCGGGGATTTGAAGTAGGCGTTGGGGGACCTTCACCTTGTTGCTTATCTTTATTTATTGCTTTATGGTCGTTTTGTTCTTTTTTGCGGAGTTAAGAGTTGTGATAAATAAGGGTTCGTCGCTCGAAAAGAATATAAGTGCGTGTAATCTTCAGATGCTGTTACTTTTAATCGGGTCGTCTGACGACCAGTGGAATGGAATTGCTCGGTCACAGAGGGAAATTTGTCACTTCCACTCATCTATTTTACGTGTAAATCTCATGCAAATATGAATACAGGGTGTCAAATCATTCTCAATAAATCTCATTGAAAATATTTATTTCTTGGAAGAATATATCGGTTTCAAACATATTTTACCAAAAGTTGAACTGTTTAATGTCGTCTTCGACATTTTTAAAACGAAGAGTTAGGAATTTGTTAAATTACTGAATCTGACTTACAATGGTTATGCGTTTAAACAAAATTCATATGGAAATTCAGTCATTTGGGAACAAATCCATGAATAAACTTCAAAAACTGCACATCATAATATATCATAACAAGAATTCAATTCAAATATTGTTTGTATATGTATAGGTTCACAAGTGAAAGTGGCATATATTGCCTTTAAATTCCCTTTGATCAAAATACTTTTTGAATCATTCATATACGGCAAATTGCTAAATTTACCAAATAATGTTACTGTGTCTCAATAATATTCGGTCAGTCAATAATACTTATTATCATTCTTTCATTGAGCATTGCATAAGCCATATTTTTCAGTTATCTTTTCGTTCCGGTAGGTTTTGCTATCGGAATTTTAGTGGTATTTCGGCACTGAATTTTTTTCATATATTGGTTGTGTTTCATTTTCTCATTCAAAAAGAGCTTGAACTCTCATCATTATATCCACAAGTGCCACACCTGCACACACCACTAGCAACAACTAGTTGAGTTACCAAATTTTTTCTGGAAGCATGATCAGTGTATTTGTTGAAAATTGGGTAAATACTGAATATTCATTTTTCAATGGAGTTGGTGTGATAACTCCTATAAACTGCCTAGTGTATTTTTCTGATTGATACACTCAAAAACTGAAATGTAATGCAAAACGTAATGAAATGTAGATTTCGAAAAAGAAAAAGTGGTTAAAAATGCAAGATCGTCGAAAACTTCATTGTCTCATTTTAACCCATGCAGTAATCAATAAACAGTGTGTCCCATATCTTTACAATAAAATGAAATGTAGGACAGATATTCATAACCTCAATTTACGTCATAGGGGTCATATCTCGCTTCCACCTTACAAAACTTCTCTGTTTCGAAGAAGCTTTACCAACAATGTCTTCAAGCATTATAATGAGATCGACCCATCACTTCGTACTATCAAACTATATTTATATCAAGACAAAATGAGATACAGTCTGTTGGCCAAGAAAGAATAAATAATAATTATTGGCATGCGAACAATTATAATTATACTTATGAATTGAGGCTCAACAAGAACTTTTTAAAATTGTTTTCAACTTCATTTTGCATTCCCGTTCTTATTATTTTTTATATGTAGGGTCAATCGGGGCTAATGTGATACACCATGAAAAATGGGGCTAATATGGTCACCAGGAGATTATTTACGTGATTTGTTTCAAAAATAGTAAAAAAAATGCTGACTAAGTAATACATTCTATTATTGTTGGGCATAACGGAATTTCTCATTATTGCATGGTAAAAGTAGATAATAAAACAGTAAATAATCAACAGTGATTTTTTTAAGCAGAAAAAAATTCAGTGACTGACTGTCAACGTTTATTCGAACTCCGTTGTTTAGTGAGGTAGAAATGTTTTTATGCGCCACCCGTATTGGGGGAAGATAGCTTTATGTTTTTACATATGAAAACTTCAAAATAGGTAATCTTATCACGAGATATATGACGTCACATAAAGGGGTCTAATTTGATACAAATAAGGGGGTTAATTTGATACAAACATTGGGGCTATTGTGATACAGCTGAAGGGCCTTTCTTGATATTGCAAAACCTTGAAAATTGTGCATTTCATTAGTTTTTGTAACTTTCTTGGATTTCAACTTGTTTTGTTTTGTGAGGAGTGGGGGAGGAGTGAATAAGAAACATAAGAAAACAACCACATCAGGCACCCATGAAACCCAACCAGCGGAAAATGCTACCCAAGACGGAATAACAAGAAAGGAAGAGAGGCAGATAATTCAGGAAAAACAAAGAAAACAAAAGAAGTGTAAGAAAATAACGGTTTCGTCAGACAGCGAATCAGATATCCCGAGTGAAATTGATTTTGCAGATGAGGATAGCAGTGATTCCGACATTATACAAGTCATGCAGAGAGAAGAAGAGTCAGACTTGGAATTTGAGAAGACTTTAGGAAACTGCAATGGTAGTGACATGCATGACCAACATGCTACACCTAGAATCAATGACTCGGTTGTAGTTAAATTTGCAACCAAGAAGAAAGTGTTGCATTACGTAGGTCAAGTTATGGATACTGAAGCTGGTGAACCAAGAGTAAAATTCACACGAATAAAAGAGACACATGATGATACCACAGTTTTTTGTTGGAAAGAGCCGGATAATCAGCAGTGTTTTTTTTAAACAAAAAAAAATATTCCGTGACTGACTGTCAACGTTTATTCGAACTCCGTTGTTTATTGAGGTAGAAATGTTTTTATGCTCCACTCGTATTGGGGGAAGATAGCTTTATGTTTCTAGATTTGAAAACTTCAAATTGGGTAATCTTTTCACGAGATATATGACGTCACATATAGGGGGCTAATTTGATACAAATAAGGGGGTTAATTTGATACAAACATTGGGGCTATTGTGATACAGCTGGAGGGGCTTCCTTGATATTGCAAAACCTTGAAAATTGTGCATTTTATTAGTTTTTGTAACTTTCTTGGATTTCAACTTGTTTTGTTTTGTGAGGAGTGGGGGAGGAGGGAATAAGAAACATAAGAAAANTGTAGGTTCGTTTTATATACTAGATATGCAATAGAAAAGAATTTTTGAATAGTCCAACTGGAACGCTAGCTGCGTGGAAAAAAAGCGCGTTTTTGAAATAAAATTACCTTCTCATCACTGTTTTTCCACTGTTCTCGAAAACTCAAATTTTCTATGTAGGTTCGTGTGATATTGTAAATGTGTAATAAGAAAGGATTTTTGAGTATTGCAACTGGGGCGCAAACTGTGGAGAAAAAAAAGTGCGTTCATAAAACACAAAATTATCTTTTCATCACTGTTTCTCCATGACCTTAAATTTCCTGTGGGTGAATTTATATTCAGTAGCAGCATTGTACCCGTGCGCTCTCAATTTCGGTATCTCCAACAAGTAGAAAAATATCAAGAATTTCCTCTTTTCACGAGATCATAGTAGGCTGGGTTCCAGACTGTTACTCGGGCTAAGTATTGCAAAAAATCAAATATATGCTTTCAAAAATTAATAAAATACGAGGGTGTCTTCCTCTTAACAGTATCACACTGTAAGAACGAAACACTGGTTTCAACGTCTCATCTCGTCCTATTTGAAATATGTTTCTCGGTTTCAATTCTCCAGGAATTTTCAGTATCAGCTGGATTTTGTAAATACAGTTATATTCGTGGGAATCTTCACGAGTGGATTGAATTTGGTGAATCTTTATCAACCATGGAAATTAGGAAAGAGGCCAGAATGTATTTACATTGCCTAATTAACAATTTGAAATTGAGGTACGTTATATCGCGAAAATGTTTACACAGAAGTAATTACTTTTCTTGAGGGTAGAAAAGAGAAGGTATTCCAATTATTCCCATTGCTTCACTCTTGTGTTAACGAAACGGTAGATAACATAAATTATAATGGTTTATGATTCTCAACTTGAATGGAATATATACAACAGATGAGTTGTGAAATAATGTCGAGGGGAAGGAAAATTAATTTCTTCAATTACAGTACTTTACATTTTAATTCTGGAATAGGGGAAATTTCAGATCACCCTGAAACGAAGAATATATGAAAGTTATGAGAGCCTGATCATTTCCAGAAAAATGAATCGATGATTATGTGAAATATCTCAAAATGTCATTTTCTGAAATTATAATTGTCTTTCAGAAAATCGATGTTACAAACAGCACTTGTGGTATACAGGGCTTTTCATGATGAAAGTTAATTAGCCGTTTCTGGCAAACTATTCAACGGATCAACCTGAAAATTCCACAGTATGCATAAGTCAATATGACCTAAGCCCCGTTTGTAATATCATATTATGATTCATCATCACTTTGTCAACAAATTCATGTGCAATTACCTTATATCTATCTATTACCGTTTAGAAGATATAAATTAATTTCGATATTTTTTTACCAAACATGAACTTTTATAAATGCTGATAATCTTGAACTCTCTTGCACTAAAATAATCAAATTTGAAATGGAGTGGAGTGATACTATGAGGATCTTCACTCCGAGNTCGATTTATCACATTATTATTCGGCTTCGGAAGTTGTGGATATCTTTCATGAAATACTCGGCATGTTCTACTTGAAATTCTATTGCGCTCACCATAAATTATTAATAAATTCAAGAAATCATCATTACTGTAACCTAATCTTGACATTATTCTATTATAATTGGTAGCTATCACAATCAGTCAAAACCACCAACGAAAGTCTGACGTTAAATAATTGGTTTATTTATTTTTCCAAAGCACACTATTGAAAAATATTAATGTGTACTGTTGTACGTTACAAATTGTAACTTTTTCTAAGGTAGTTTCGGGATACAAATTTAAATAAATTTCCGATGTCCACAGTTTCTAACGTTATTATAATAAATATGTATCATATCTCTTTTTTCTTCATTCGTGAAATCCTTTTTTCGCCAAAAATTGAATGATTTGTACAATAACAAAATGTTATTGAGTGTAACAAATAGAAAGTCAAATTCAGAAACATCAAAGTAAAAGCCTATTATGAGAATCATTTTTTTTCAAAATCTCCAATTTTTTCGAAAAAAAATGATAACTTATGATGCATCACTGAAAAGGTGAAATCTGCTTCTATTCAAAACAGAAAGAATCCAATGTAGCGCCCATGAGAAAAAATAAAGTTGATGATGGTGGCCGGAAGACGAAACGTCGGATAGCAAATCTGAAAACACCATTATGTACCAGGTAAAAGTGACAATGTGGAAGTGCAATTCATTTTCGAATCCTTCGAAAAATAAAGCCAGATATATCCAGATATCTCCGGATATACTCAGAATTTCAGAACTTTCCCAGCCATTGTTAGTCAGGTAAATGCACAACTTTTCCCCAATTCAACGATCTTCGTATCCCTCATAGTTTCCGAGATCCAATGGTGAGGATCGAATTTGAAACACCCAGTATGTATTATTGCCGTTTCCTTACTCGTTTCTTACTAGCTCTTGATTCGCAGGGGCAAGGACGTAGGTCGGTTCTGGGTTTTTATAAAAATTCAATTATGAGTGCCAAGAAGGGTTACTTCATATGCTTATACACTTTTTATGATGTTTGCCCTCATGCCTTTACCTTTTAATGATTTTGCCTGACAGAACTATAATACAAATAACTGTTGTAAAAAGATCCTAATAATTCTCTTCCACACATAGAATCGGTATCGGTTCCAAGTTCAGGCAATGCTATCAACTATTTTATTAGTCCCTTCAGACATACACATCGATAATGAGAATGAGATTTCCAAAAGCAGATATATCTGTCTCTACCTCACCTCTCAGGGTACCTACGTTATTCACTATGAAGAACAACTCTATGACTGAACAAAAGAAGAAGAGCACTTGTTGACGTCAATTTGTACACCTAACCGTAACATAAATGAAAATAATCAAAATTCGTTGAGAAGAGTATATCACCCTTCGTGATATTAGCCAGGGGAGCAGTTGTTTTCTGATAGGTGTCAGTCTATTAACTTATAGTGTAGTAATTTGAGACTAGCCTGAACAAATTTTTCATTTAGATAATTTAATTTTTTCTCGTAAGTCAAGACTTTCGATGACAATTTTGTTACCGCTGGACGTATTTTTGGGGTGTTGTAAAGAGTTCAGTAAATTACAAGTTTTTCAAAATTGGAGACAGGTTAGTAAAGGTTTACTAGCCTGTCTCTAACTGATTAACTTACATTTGATAAAATAATAATTTTCAATTTTTCAATAAATTTATTCTATTAAGGACAAGTTGACGTTATATAGACAGATTTTGCAAAGGCCTTCGACAGAATTAGTCACTCCATCTTACTAGAGAAAATAGNGCTCCTTAGCCTAAATGTATATGGTTCTATAATATCGTTCACTGATGATACTGTCATCATAATATATGAGGACAAAAACTGGTAGAATGTAAAAGATGTGGCAGAAAGAGACCTGAAACATATAATAGAGTGGTTCAAAGAGAACTTGCTTACAGTAAATCTCAATAAAACGAATGGTATTTGTTTTACATCATATGAGAAGTACTTACCCCCATATGAGTCAATAAAAATTAAAAACCAAAATGTCAAATTAGTACTGTCAGTACGAGGTCTTACCTTTTAACGTGTGATTCCTAACATATGAAATATATAAAACCCTTTTCCCTAAATTATTTGCTTTAAACGATATAAAATCGTGACTGCCGCAGAAATAAGCCCCACACCTTCCAACTTGTCTATAACCCCCACCCCAGACACGACCGTTGATACGATATTTTATGGAAGCTCCGTGCTGCGAACGATTCAGCGACTGCATACTGCAAAACACGCAATTTGCCTACACACGTTATGATTTATCATTACTGCGGCAGTACCGATGCATATCGTAATGCAAGCAGTACGAAAAATCGTAACGTGTGTAGGTAGGCCATTTCAGGCTACTTTTCTTCACTTTGTTATACCTTCTCATATCTAATAGTCTCATATATCTCTTTCGAAGACAATAAAACATTCCACGTTACTTCACCTATCCTCATCCCATATTCTTGGGATAACGTTATTAAAAAAACTGGATTAATTTTTCTGCACTTCATTCAACTGATCATAAAAATTAATTGAAAAGCCTGTTTTGATACATCGTTTCAACGTAACACTCTGTTTAATTAAGAAATCCTCATTAAACTCCTCTGGAAAACGACCGGAGTACTGAAGTTGGGCATATTTATTAGTATTGAGTGTTTGTTTAACACAGGAAAGCCGTGGGAGAAAATTAAAACTCGTGAAGACGTGACATTAATTAGAAATTGGTTCATTCTGTAATTTGTTAAAAGTCAGAACACCTCTTCTATATTTGTCGAGGGGAAAATGATAATTTTCAATGATGAGAAACATTAGAAACAAATTTTTTAAGTCATCATTTGTTTAGATCACAAAATACATTTTCAAACAGTACCGCAAAATAAACAGGCTGATTTAAATTTGTATCGCTGCATGTGTTTCGATGAGTAATGGAGATTGTGGGTGGAAAATACTACAAGAAAAAAAAGAAAAAGATTTTTGAATATTCCAACTGGGGTGCCAGCTGCGGGAAAAAAGGAGCCTTCATGAAATAAAGTTACCTTTTCATTATTGTTTCTCCGTATCGGTATATTTTCGGAGGCTGAAATTTTGTATACTTCAACTGGGGCACCAGCCACGGGAAAAGGTGCTTCATATTTTACACTTTATAGGAGTTTCGGACAGTGCTATTAGTCTTATGTGTGATAATCTACAGAACAGTAGTCAATACGTGGAGAGAACTGGTCAGTCAGCAAGAGAAAAGGTCAAGTGTGGCGTTCCACAAGGGTTTATACTTGACCCCGTACTATTTAGTATATACACATGTAATTTCATTATGAGCATTACAACTTGTAAAGTCCACTTTTATGCTGATGAAACACATCTGTATCACTCATTTGCTCCAGAAGATTGGTTTGAGGCTCAAAAAGTTATATTTGAAGATATAAACAGATTAGTAGAGGTTTCACATGCGCATAAATTGAAAATCAACGCCCTCAAGTCTAAATTAATGATATTTGAAAGAAACAAACGTCACATTGAAACCATTATGAGAATTAAAATTCAAAATGAAAAGTAACTGTTTACAAGTGATGCAAGGAATTTAGGTTCACACTTAGATACAGAACTTCGATTTAGAGAACACGTTAACTCTTGTCTTCAAAAGGCTTATTGTTAATTGAAAATGATTTACCCTCATAGACATGTTCTTTCACAATCACTTAAAAAAACGTTAAGTGATACACTTGTCCTGAGTCACTTCAACTTTTGTGACGTTCTGTATGGATCATACTCAGATCATAACGATATCAATCGTATAGAAAAAATACAGAAATCATTTCTCAGACTGATCTACGGTATTCTCAAATATGATCCAATATCTCACAAGCTATGATCCGCAAAGTGGTTAAAAATGCAAGATCGTCGAAAACTTCATTTTC
>NW_019295486.1:0-17279 GCF_000500325.1 Leptinotarsa decemlineata
CAATATTTTTCGAAATATTTGCAAAAAACCAAACCCCCCTTTTTTATTGAATTGGTCATACCTTTTGCAAACTTTTTGAGCCTCTCTTGAAATTTTTCAAAAAGTTGCTAGAGGTCATTCCGAATCGAATGAGCCCTGGATTGTAATTTTCGGTGCCCTTGGACACAAGTTCCAAAAAAGGATCCTGTGACCCAGACTATTAAGCAGCGGTAATATCCAGTCATTGGAGATGAAAACTCAGGATATATAAACGTCTGAAGAAGTTAGCAACTCGTGCCAGCGAAACGTCAGGCAAAGATTTCAAAAATTGACGGTCTTCAAACCCGAAAATAGTGACAATGAAAGCTGCAAAAAACTCAACCATTTTGTCAAAAATTAAGTTCGATAATACGATAGGACGATTTATTTACCCTTCTAATTCAGTTTCGATAAATGAGTTATTTGAGTTTGAATAGGAGGAATTCATATTTTAAACTGTTATTCAGTAAATCACCTGAACGAATACATATCAGAGACTATCAGTCACAACCCTGTGAAACGTAATGAACTTCGATTTCTTTCAAATATGCCAGAAACTCTTGAATCACTTAATAATTCAGAAGGATCTTTTTATTATAATTCCCAAAGGAATATTGAAAGTACTTCAAATTGAGAGCACTCTGCGAAACTACTGAAAAGTATAATGTTGTACATGACATGTCATGTGAAACAAAGTCTAAATTGGACAGACTTCAAGGGTTTTAAGATACTTTGACAAACATATTTTATTTTGTGCATTATGAATGCAATGGAACATACAATGAATTTCAAAAATGTTAGTATTTCAGAAGTAAGAAACTAGACAACTTAATATCACCGTTTCAGTCATACCGATTTTTTATTTAGATTCGTTTATGACCGTTATTTATTTTTGATATTTCTGTCGATCCTATAGATGACGTCTACATAGGCAGAGATGTCATCCTTTTCTTGTACTCAGGCTTGAACTTTGAGTACGGTTGATTTCACCAATGCAATTCATGATTCAGCCCAGCACCACTGATAAGACCCTGGTGTATCAAAACAGTTTTAAGATGCTTCTTCTTAAGTTCCAGATGGTGCTCAAAATGTTTATAATTAAGGGATAAGAAATTTTCCGAATCACATGAATCGAATCTTAATCGGTTTCCTTAAAGTTTACGTTGGCCGTGAAATATCGATTGTATTCAACGGCGGATCCAGGGGGAATCATGGGGGTCATGACCCCCCTCTCCCATCTTGGGCTAGGTCCAGAACTTAGGTGGACAAATTTTCTGATTGATTCGGCCGTTACTTGATGAAGATTCATAGTCATTTTATAAACTACACCTTTCGATTTGATCTCCACAAACTTCATTTGAGAAATATATCACATGTTTCGCTAACATAGCAGCTTATTGAACAGTTATCACTGTTAAACATAATGTTTTTATATATTTTTTGTCACAATATAGATTTCATGCAAGTACTATAATACATTGTTTGACGGCAAACGCAATATTCGAGTACGAACGCATCAAAAATTTGAATTTTACCGCGCCACCGTCACAGCCGCCACCTTCCATATATCCGTCACATTTCGTATGACACTTGTGAGCGTTTTGTTTCGACTAACGTCTAGCTAACCTCAATCGGAACGACTTAACTTTAGTAATAAATTACTAAGTTGAAGAAACTTTAAAATTCCAATGTNTATCAAATCCCTCAACAATGTCTTGTGTAACAGTAACAGTAAAATACCTTCTTTTTATTTGTAACTATCGTTATCAAAGTTAAATTATAACTTCTTGTAACTTGACCACGACTGTGTGACCCTCTCTGGGGCCAAAGCTGGATCTGTCCTTGATTGTATTGTATTCGTTGTCATACGAAATATGAATGGGCTTTTTAGTGCAAGTTACCACCAATTAAAACAATAGTCAGAAGCAGTGAGGTATTGAAATATTGAATTTGGTATGGACATTGAAAATAGATTGAATCAATCACGTGAAATTAATTCTCCAAAACTTTCATTTCATTTCACCAACGATTTAATGCAATGTTCTACTGTTAGATGCCATTATCGTATAATCTCCGTTACGACGACCAAGAAGGCAAATAATTATGAAATCAGTTTAGGAGTATATGTGTCCTGGAGTAATGAATGTGGTGAATATCCTAATCATCATATTCATTTTTCATAATCATATCAAAAAATTGCCATAAAAAGGGACAGGATTCGTAATTGATGTGCTGCTGAATAGAATAAAATTTCCGTTGCTTATAAAAAATGCGTGATACCAGACGTTGAGTAGGGCAACAATAGCTCAATACATCAAATTAATAAGTACGTCAACATTGAATTCATTCATAATTTGGCATGGTATGAGCTCTGAAAGTATTAAGAAACGATTATTTGGAAAAAATATACATATTTTTTTGCTTCAACATGACCAATTCTATGAAGAGTAAGTTACGTATTCTATGACAGTACAATACTGTTTAGTTCACAACATTGAACAGCAGTCACACTATTTGTAGTACAAATGGTAGCCTGGTGGATTGCCATGGGTTGTATGCTCCACTCACTCAATCGGCCACTGTGTGAATCGGTAGTTCAAACCGCAAAGCCGGCCAATCGATTTTCACTTCCTATCGTCCAATCTGTGTTAGAAATCACAAGTTAAAAGGTAATACCTCGTTAGTCCGTAAACTCCCATAAGTTTCCAATTTTAAGAGTTGTCGTTCGTAGAGGGGCGACAGCTGGGTAATTGAAAAACAGATTTTAACAAATTTTACCAGTTTTACGAATACATCGAGATAATGAATGACTCTTCTGGGTGTGTACTATAGATAGATTTTCTGGTGATTAATTTCTACTGAATTTTTATTCCGTGTTGAAAATTTTCACGTCCTCAGAACGACACATTCTAATATTACATAGAGATGACCGTTTCAAGGTCAATGTGTGAAAATTGTACTGATTACGCAATTATTGAGCTTGTGTGTTTGGATATAATTGGATCATGTGATGTTTGATATCACTTTCAGAATCATTCACTGTGCTTCACAAAATAGTAGATAGTACTTCACGAAATAGAACAACAACAACATTACAAATCCGACGAAGATATTTTCTAAAATGTTTTCGAAAAATATTCGAACAGGCTCCTTTGAAGCGGACATAGCAATGCCATAAAAGTTAATTGCATCTGTTTATTAATTACCTCACCGTTTCAGTACGTAACTTTTTTACGATTCAGGAAATGGAAGCAAAAATTGGACTCATCGAAACCGAGATAATTGATTTTTCAATTCAAGTCAGACGCATGAACAATTCATTAAACATTATTTTTCTATGGTGAAATATGAACTTTATTACATACTGCTGCCGGGTTAATTTTGGATCTGTGAAAACATCACGTTGAGTAGAAATGAAATAATATTTCTGAATCGAAACACATAGTTGATGAAAGTAGTAAATATGAAAAACCCAAACATTGCTTTGAGTTCGATATGTAGCCACCATTTTTGAAAATTCGTCTATAGCTTTGTTAGTTGACTGAGAGCACGAATCTCTGAGTCCCCAAAATATAAAATTGATTCACTTCCTTTCTGAATATATTGAAAAGGAAGTATGTCAACGAAGTATTTTTTTATCCAATCAACACATATGATGCATTTTTCATTTAATAAATAATTTGAACATACATACTGAGACTACATTGAACCAAACATAAAGCTAGAGGGACTAGAACCTCTGCTAGTCCATGGTGGAAAGATACAAGTATCAAAAAAGGATAAATACTTGGAAGTAACACACGCCTCTACGGAAAAACATAGATTGACCCCAGAATAATAAATAGGTATTTCTTGGTTGGTGGGCAAATATGAATTGAGAGATTTCGATTGACAAAGACACCAGTTGGTGTTAATATGGAACAAGTGTATTTTTATATTTCCATTCAAAGATGATGAAACTTGCTTATTCGGGAATAACTTGGTCGATGAAAACCATACCAACAGTAGCGTTGCAGATTCTCTTGAATCTAGTACCTTCACCTCAATATCAATATAATGAATGTATTTTAACATTCTATTTTTCCACTTTTCATTTTATACTGTTTGTGAGACCATCTGAACACTCAGTGTAAAACTAAGCTTTGAGTTTTCTTCGATAGTTTTCAGAAATATAATTCCGAACAGGTGAGATTTAGTGCATTGAATCCTAGGGTAAGGTCCATTGTAACTAAGTTGATCTACAGTGGTAAGTGTTAAAAAGGGATTCAGTATTTCTAGAAACTTCTGTAGATGGCGCCTGACTAAGAGCTTTCAATTTCGTAACCCTTTTTAGCACTTATCAAGTTTAAACCAGTCTGTTTCGTATTTGCCCAATGCGTAATAATGGCCTGATTCAACATCAGAGCCATAGTGAACAATGACTGCGTGAAGATTATAATAGTGGTCTACTAGATTGAAGTGTTCATCTATTTCGAACCTCTTAAGAGTCTGGTGCTTCCATTAGAAATTGAGTCATGTTTGAAGATTGTCAGTGTTATTATTAGTTTGACTGGTGCCTTAGCTGTACTTGTTTTACTATAATAGTCAGTCACTTTGGCGCATGTTTGGCAAAACAGTTGATCATCACCCGTTAAAAGTTTCATTTTCAGATGATTCAACAATAAGTTTTGCACGGACTGGTTATATTAGGAAACGCTAGTTGGAGTTCCAGAAAATAAATAGATTGATGTAGACATCACTACGTGGTAGGATATAATGATGAAAAACCAAAAATGAAACTTTCTTTGTTTTTATCACTTTTATTCGTAACTACCGTTATTGTAGTTTCGTACTATATGGACATTTTCAAACTAATACAATAAAACAAACTGGAGTTTACTGGGCTGGAAAAATCACCTTTCAGCTACCCACCCAATACAATGATCTTCCAGGCAAAAGGTAATGCAATGTTGGTTTCAACAAAATGCGAAGAACAATATAATGACAAACTGCATATTTGGAGCATCGATGAACCCAAAAGTTATATCGACACTGGTCTGGTTTCGCGAAGAACTGAGGAACGTGGTGGATCGAAATTGATTGACTCTTTTGGCAGTATTCTCAAGACTAGGCTGATTAGTGTGCGAGACAAGGATCATCATTTTCATATTAGGGCTAGCTGCGAGTCTACCAAAATTTGTGGTACTAGACTCGAACAGAAAAACCTTCATGAACTTTTATGAAAAGAAAAAGATGTTGCTACAAAACGACAGGGACATTTTTCAGATTTTGAGGCACTGGATCGCAGAATCCCAAGATTTTGGAAAACTCAAATTATATTCAAAATAATATGGCAAACAAGTAACAGAATTCTAAACAAGTTGGTATCGAAATGGGTGTAATGAAAAGATGAAAGGAAAAACACAAAAAGAATCATGACCTTTGCATCGTCAGATGCAAAGCTTTCTGAAGACTTCGAAGAAATGAACAAGTTAGACGGCTCCAAAAAGTCAGAAAAGTATATCAAGTTGGCGAGTATACTGAGTATTTATTGTGATAGTTTGCAATTTTTATTTTGGATATCACACTTGGTTTATCATTGAAGTTATTTCAAAATAAAGCACGAATGATAATGTTCGAATGTATTTTATGATTATTACTTTAATAAAGAATATTTTTACTGGCAAAATTAACAGACACAATCCCAAAATAGATTGCATGCACCCGTCTTTGTTAACAAACTTATACAATACCTTACAAGGGAAAATTTTAAAATAATATTAAAATGTTGCTAACGTCGTCTATTATTACCCCATTGATGAAGCCAGTTACGCATCACAGCATACAATGCGGGAAAGAGTGGTTTCACAGTGCGATAATATTTCTGGAACAAACAAATTCAATTGCCAGTGAAGATCTCTCAATTGGCACTGATAATTACTTTCACAACGTTCAGTTCCTAATGAAAAATAACCTTTCTACATGAAACTCTCTATAGTCGTATACTTTTTGCAAAAAAAATATTCATTTTCAGAAATTTCGAATTTTATTAATAATATCAATGTTATACATTGTTATACGTGTTATACAAAATTGAAGAATATGTTCACCTTATTCAGATTCAGAATTTCAAACAGAAATGGGGTTTCAGTGTCGCAATTTTTCGGGTTAAAGCTGCCGATTTTTGAAATTTCTTCCTGACGTTTTTCTGGCGCGAGTGGAAGATTCTTCAGAGGTTTATACATCCCTAGTTTTCATCTCCGATGACTGGATATTACGGCTGCGTAAAGCGTATTTATGTTGACTCAGCTAGTTTGGTGTGCTTATACCTGTATCTGGATTAAGTAAATTGTCAATAAAATTCGTCGTCATGCTGTTTGCTATTCTTGAACTCCTTAGGCTGGGATTTCTTATTCGGTTGAGGTTCACAGCTTTTTCTTCCCTGTTGCAATTACCCGTGTGTTTGTGGATCTGTATTGTCTCCTATACCAGTCGGCTATGGTATAACTGGTTGGGGGCTATGATATTCGTGTTTTCAAACAGAATCCTGTAGTTTCCTCCACTGAGTGTTCTATGTACCTTGTCCCTATTAATTTTTTAGTGTTTCCGATGTACCGTGTTAGGAATCACACCGTGTTTGGAATCACACGTTAAAAGGTAAGACCTCGTTAGTCCTTAGCTCGTACAAGTTTCTCAACTTCTGAGAGTTGTCGTTCGTATGAAGGCGGTAGCTGATTAACGGAAAAACAGATTTTAAACAGATTTTTTAAACCTTTCCACGAGTGCACGGTATGCGATATACCCCCGCTGCTGATAGTGGGTTTTTTGTCCTTAGCCGACCTGGAACTTTGTTGTATATTCTTGGCGGGTTTGAGAATCATTTTAGTGTTGTGTTTTTCCAGGAGTTTTCTAATTATGTCTGTGACCATAGGGATATTTTGTAGTTATGCACGTGCAATCATCAGACCTTCCTCCCCGTTTTGAACTATGGAATTCTTCGGTTCAATGACCTTGTTGATCTAGTATCCATTCAATTTCAAGGTCACTTGGAGACTCAATCAATGTACAGGTATTAGCATACCAAACTACCTAAGTCAACATCAATACGCTTTTTTTCACGTATAGTCAGTGGGCATACTTGAAGACTGGCAATAAATCAAATCATCTAAAAGAACAATTCGTTCAGGCCAGTCTCAACACCCTACACAGTAGGTTAATGGACTGACACGACTGACTGGCCTGAACGAATTGTTCTTTTAGATGATTTGATTTATAGCCAGTCTTCAAGTATGCCCACTGACTATACGTGAAAGATTTCTTTTCTTTTACGAGGAATTGGGCAAATTTGGATATGCAGTTGGTTACCTCGTTCACAGGCAGATGGAGCAACGACAAACCTGTTGTTTGTTGTAGTCTTCAGCTTAGTTCGAGGAATACTAAATGTCTACCAGCTTCTTCTACACACCGGCGACACTTTTTCTGAAGGTTTTTGCCGAATTATTTAGTTAAGTTCGATCTAAATTTGCATTTAGAATTGATTGACAATCTAAAATTAAGATCTTCCAATCTTTCCACAGGTAAAAGTCTATAGGCGTTATGTCCGGTGAACTGGCCGGCCATCGGTTGGGTCTTTGGTTGGCTATCCAATTACTACCAAAATTTGCAGTCAAAAAATTGGTG
Source organism: Leptinotarsa decemlineata (assembly GCF_000500325.1). Lineage (NCBI taxonomy): Eukaryota > Metazoa > Arthropoda > Insecta > Coleoptera > Chrysomelidae > Leptinotarsa > Leptinotarsa decemlineata. Next base: position 7,678 of record NW_019295486.1, read on the forward strand.
ATAATTGCAGTGCTATGGTGCGAAGTACCGTCTTGTTGAAAATATATTTTTCTGAGTTCCATAAGTGACAATTCATCAACAAGAAATTCAATATTTTGCCTTAAAATTTCTGAATACGATGTGGGAGTGCCATTAAAAATGAACGGGCCGATAATTCTATCCCTGCGAACACCTGCCCACACACTAATTCCTAATCTTCCTTGACCTTCCAACGAGAAATCACGCACTTGGTTACAACTTTTCAAGAACCACTGGCAAAAAGCCATGCGGCGTTCAAAATCTCCTGATCTGAGTTGATGAACTCTTCTGGTCCCGTATGGCTTGAATTCGTGTTTTTTCAAAATCCTAGTAACGTTAGTTCTTGGTGGGCCTATTAATATTCTCAAATTTCGCGTTGACGTATTGACTTTTTTCAATGAACATAATGCAGGCACTGATTTATAGTAATTAACACGATGCTTCAACAAATATTTTGGTCGTCTATCGAGTTACTTCCTCTCGGTGGGCAATTTAATTGATTATTAGTCCAATCTCTACTCAATTACGTTATCAAAATAAATAAAATGTTATGACGTTCATAAGCGTCGGAAACAGACATTTCTAAATTTAAAATTGTGTATGTGATGTTTCAATATCGACATATTTGTGAACATAATATCCGTTATATAGGTATTATAATGGTTTTTAATATTTAATAGAAAACATAACTTTCATTATTACCAATTGATACCATAATATTTGAAAAATCGATTTTTTCGTTCTGGATGGGCTTTTTAAACGAATTTTCAAGTAGAGACAATGATGTACTATGTACATTATCGTACATAGTACATATGTACTTATGTACTTAGTACTTATGTACTAACCATCTATGGGATCGATAGAAGACTCAATCTACGAATGTCAAAGATAAACGAGGCTCCCTAAAGTGGTCAGTTTCAAAGCCAAGCTTAGACATCGACCCCCAAAAAAGATTCGTTCTCCGTTTTTCTCTGCAGCTTTCACTGCAAGATAACCAAATGAAACTATAGCTCAAAAACAAGGCAACACCCACCATTGGTCTCATCTGTCTTCAAAGTATACGCCTAAGTGGATGAGGTGACGACATCTTACCTTTCGACATGAGGTCGACAGAAGTTTCCTTAAAGTTTTTGAGTGTCGGAATAAATGGATTTTCAGCAAAAAACTGACAAGGTTTCGGAATATTGAACAAAGTACTAACAATCACTATTTTTTGTGTCATAAAATACAAAATTATACTCAAAAGGACCAAGAATTCAATATTGTAACCTCTTTGGAATTATATAGATTTGTTTAGTTGCTAATTGCCAATGAAGCACGATATCACTATTGTAGTTTATCATTTGATAATCTGCCTTGGTCGAACATCAAATAGCAAGCGAGGGGTGAACCAGTTCAAGTCTCATCTGAACCCAATGTGGCCAACTGTACACAGTTGCCAACCCAACACACCTGTTAAAATCGGGTTTTCCGTTAACCTCCTGTCTCTTCCCTTTGAACGACAACTCCCAAAAGTCTAAACTGGTTCGAACTAAGGATTATCGAGATCTTGCCTTTTGAAGTGTGATTCCTAACAGCACAGGTTGGACGATAGGAAGTGGAGAATCAATCGTCGGGCCTTGTGGTTCAAACCACCGGTTCACACAGCGGTTGATTGAGTGAGTGAGCAAACCATTCACGTCAACCCACCAGGCTACCGTCCCACTTACAAAATTATATCAACCAAGCCCACAAAACAAATGAAAACATATGATACAGACAAACTGACAGGGTTGAAATTTATTATTTCATTTATGTTCCTCAGTGATTTGTTGTGAAAAAAGAATTATTGATGGAGTGGATTTCTAGATCTTTCATATATGGTCGTAAATCCAAAATTGGCGTTCTTTGAATTGCTCACCAAAGTCATTATGTTCTCATATTTCGACTAAATTAATGAATGTGAAGTTATAAATTGTTCTTAAAAGTGCTCTACGAATGCGCGAGATCTTTCAATATATCAAAGTCTCGGTGAAAAATGATTTATGTGAACACAGGAAATATTAAAGGTGGTTTTTCCTTGATGTAATCATAAACATTGAAAATAAAGCAGTTCGCCAAAATTGAATCCAGATTTATGATGGAATATATAAACTGTCAGCTATAAAATTATATGTTCATTGAACAAACTATTTCCAGACACTAATGAATGGATGATATATTTTTTTCTTACACGGGTAGTGATATTTATTGTATGTCAAAGAAAGATATAACGTAAATATCCAATGAGTCCAGGAATTTTTTTCCTCAAGTTGACTTTTCTGATTTCCGTTGATTCTTCAGCAAGACAAACACAGGGAAACTTTGCACAAAATAACCATTCGATTCATGGCAAGTGCCTGGGATACTGAAAATTTTCATCTTTAAATATTTCTTCATTTTCTGTTGGTAATATTATGGAATACAAATCCATATTTTTCTGGGAAACGGATTATGGGAACATAAGTGTATTCTTATAGTACGAGTGTAGAAGACAATCTTTATGATGATTTGTATATGATTTACAAATAGTTTCTATAATCAATTCACCACAGTCGGTTTTCTGGGAGAGGCACCACCCACTATTCCCACACTAGAATCCACAATGCCGAAAATTACTTTTCGACAAGGTCTAGTCAGGCGAATTTTGAAACAACTCAATATCACTAAGGCGTCAGGTTCTGATGAAGTGCCCGTCATCGCACTTAAGAAGTAAGCGAATGAACTCGCACCAATATTTTGCAGATTTTTCAACCTGTCTGACAAGAAAGGGGTGTTTTCTTTCTGGTTGGGAGATTGCTCGCGTTTAGCCTATTCCCAAAAATGGCAAGAAAAATCTTTCAAATAACTATAGACTAGTCGCTTTGCTATTAGTGATATCAAAAATCATAGAGTCGTCCGTAAACCACCATATCCTTAAATATTCGTAAAGCTTCAACATCTTGAGCGATCAGCAATATGGCTTTCGGAAACAAAGGTCAACAGGCGACCTTCTATCGTATGTCACCCACATTTAGAATAACGCAATCAAGAAACATGGAGAGTCAAGAACTTGCGTTTGATATTTCTAAGGCCTTCGACCGTGTGTGGCAGGAGGGTTTGCTGGCCAAACTTCGATGTTATGGCTTATCGGATCATTTTTGTGTATGGCTCTTCAGCTTTCTAAAAGTACGTTTTCTGCAAGTGGCCGTCCATGGATATCTCTAGAATACTTTCACCACCAACGCTGGTGTACCCCAGGGATCCATATTGTCCCCAACTATCTTTTTATTGTATATCAACGATATACCAAGAATCCAATTTGCTTTGCCGACGGATTCCATGACATCGGCTTAAGATACACATCTTCACCGGTAGCAGGAGGTTGTATATCTTAATGAGGATCTAGAAGTAATCGAATTGGGGTGAAAGCAATAATAATAATAATATTTTTATTCGTCTTGAGAAACACAAGGTTTGTAGACATGTCAAAACAAATGGCGCGATCAAAATCAAGCTATATACATCTTAAGATTCCACAATCAATGGTGGTTATGAATTGATAAAAGAAAAATACGAAGACATACTCATTAAAACAAATTACATTACATGATGGAATTTGAGAATTAGACGGTAATCATAAGGTTGAAAAAATTATATTGAGATCATGAAAAATACGAAGACATACTCATCAAAACAAATTACATTACATAATGGAATTTAAGAATTAGACGGTAATCATAAGGTTGAAAAAATTATATCAAGATCATCAAGTATATCAAGATCGTTAAGAAGATCAGTACAAACATTTGATTTCAATTACAATACACATACATATTAGTCAACTGGGAACATACCTATTATTTAGGTGTCCACATTGAAGGGATCTCTATTCAATTGGACACTTTCATAAAATTCATTGATATCATACAGAGGCTTTTCAGTTAAGAAAAACTTCAGAAAGTACTTAAATCTATTGAATGACAAATTGCGAAAGTTTAGTGGCAGAGTATTATATAGCTTAAGGCCAATATTGGCCTTTTTTTCTAGTATCATTGGCCTTTATTTCTAGTATCATGATGGTGTATATCTGTACGATAGGTATATTTATTTAAATATAATGTAGTAGGTTTCATAAATAATGACTGAATACAGTGTCATTATTTTGAGATTTTTAAATATTGGACGGCAAATTTCATGACATCTGGTAGAAGTTATAACTCTTACAGCGAATTTCTGCAGGATGAACACTTTTTCCAAATACCTTAGAACTGAGTGAAAAAGAGAATGATATGTAGTGAGGGCTGCGTTCTGGTTCACAGATTTTTCATTCACTCTAATTGCGTATGTTGACCTTCTCAGCCTGGTACATATGTTATTTATATGTTCTACCCATGATAAATGTGTGACAATATAAACCTCTAAAAATTTAACTACAGTTTTATCAGCTTGATTTGAGTTTCTTATTTCAAAAGTTAGTACTTCTGTTTTTTGTTCATTCAAAATCAGTTCATTTGATCCAAACCAAGATTGTGCTTTGTCTAGGATACATTTATTGTCAAATGCATCTTTCATGTAATTTATGAGAGAGTTGATTGCATCAGAGGTTGATTTACCTTTTCTGAAGCCAAACTGATGTGAACTCAAAATATCATTGACTTCTAAAAATTCAACAAGTTGTGTATAAATGGCATATCCAATTATCTTCGAGAAAGATGGTAAAATGGAAATTTTTCGGAAGTTTTTCGCTTCTGAGCAATCATTTTTTTGTGAATGGGAAGTACTTTTCCGATTTTCAGCTCTAGTGGAAAATAACCCTTAGTATGAAACATGCATTGACTATGTTCGCTAAGGGATCACTTATGTATTGAGCACATTTAGAAATGTCCAATTGTGATTGAGAATCAGCTCATACATAAGCGAACTAAAACAAAATTTTGGTGTAAATACAAAAGAAACGGAGACATTCACGCTTTTCACGAATTCAAACGTCTTAGGGCAGAAATCAAAGCAGCCATTAGAATAGCTTATGAAAAATTCATTCAGAAAACTGAGAGCGAGATTATCCATAACCCCAATAAGTTTTGGTCATTCATTAACAAGTCACAACATACGAATGGAATCGGAGATGAAATGTTACATGAAGGCAAGCTACTCGATAGTCCCTCAGATATTCTTGATGGTTTTGCAGATTTCTTCAGTGGTTCTAACATAGTGTCAACATCAAGTGACCATGCGAACAACAGAAGTGATATTCCCAGCTTGGTAATCGAAAACTTTAGTATTGAAGATGTTTATCATACCTTAAAAAAATCAAAGCCTTAATTTACTGCGGGACCTGATCATATTCCAGCATTCATCATTAAAGATTGTGCTTTAGCTCTGGCTGAACCACTAACAACTCTAATTAATATATGCCTGAAAACATCAACTGTACCATCAATATGGAAAATGTCGAAAGTCTGCCCAATTTTCAAAATAGGAGATAAAAGTGAGATAAAAAATTACAGACCAATCAATCTCTATTATATGCAATTTTTGTAAAGTGTTTGAGATGCTTCTTGAGAAGACAATCTGTCGTTATGCCAGCAACATTATTAGCCCCAATCAACATGGTTTCATGAAAGGAAGTTCAACCACCACGAATCTTGTAACAATCACTCAACGTATTGCAGAGGGTATTGATTGTCAGTCTCAGACTGATGTCATCTACACTAATATCCTGCTCAACAAGCTTTCGACTTTTGGGTTATCCAATGACTCAATCACCCTCTTCAAATCGTATTTTTATAACCGTAAGCAGTACGTCCAACTCAATGACCTCAAGTCTATCGAATATATACCACAAGGATCAAATCTAGGACCCCTACTATTCAATATGTTCATTAATGATATCAGAGCTGAGATTGATGTCAGTTTCCTTTTATACGCAGATGACTTGAAACTCTATTACAATATAACATGTTCTAATGATTACGAACGTCTTGCCCTGAATTTAAATCGCGTTGCTACATGGTGTCGAAAGAATAATCTATCTCTCAACATATCCAAGTGTAATGTAATGTCTTACTCACTGAAAACCAATCTGAATTTACATAACTACGTCATAAACAATCAAGTTCTGGAGCGTCCTGACTCACTCACTGATCTAGGTGTTCCTTTGTATTCATCCCTCTCTTTCAATAAATATATTGACACTTCTCTTACAGCAGCTTATCGCGTGTATGGATTCTTAGTTAGAAATACAAAAGACTTCGAAAAAGCTTCATCATTAAAATTACTTTATTTTACTTTTGTTCGATCTAGGCTGGAATATACATCTGTCGTGTGGAGTCCCTACTATCAGGTTCATATAAATCAACTAGAAGCCCTACAAAGGCGCTTCCTAAAATATGTGTCCTTTAAACTTGAAGGCACATATCCTACTGTAGGAATACTCTATTATGAATTGCTTGTAACTCACAATTTTTGTAGTCTCGAGGTAAGGCGTAAATATTATTAATTTTTTTTAATTCAAGGTCATAAACAATATCATCACCTGCTCTTAGCCATTACATATGTTGAATTTTTGGGTTGCTAGACGGTCATCTAGGAATAGTGTTACACTTTAATCTCAAAACTCCGCGTACACATGTAATGAAAAAATCTCCAATTTATACAATATGCGATACCTCTAATTCTGTTAGTGTAGATATATTCAACTGCCAGATTATACAAATCAAAAGACATTTCTCAGCTTACTGACAGTTTTGTTTTTATTTTTTTTATATAGATTCACAAATTATATTATGTAAGTACATATTTGTAAATGCCACTGTTACTCCCTATTCGTAATTGGGTTCATCCTGTAGAATAGTGTATGAAATAAATAAATAAATAAATAAATAAATAAATAAATAAATATTCCTTGGCCAAAAATTGGTATCGTATATTTGCTGCTGTAGTTGTGGTTCAACTCCTATCATGTAACCAGGTTCAATTAAATGCTACAAAAACCCAGGCATCGGTTTTCTCCAAAAAGATAAATGACTCCGAACCGGATATAATAATGTCAGGTCAGACAATTTCGCTATCTGCTTCGATAAGTTTGTTGGGGGTTAAAATGGATACCAATATGTCTTGACATAATCATGTCGCTTGAAAGCTTGAAACACTGTTCCGAACCAGAAAACTGTACAAACCCCAGAAGTTTTTGATGATTTATAAAGCTCAGATCAGACTTTCATATATGTGTATTGTTCTCATGTATGGATCTTCGCCCCTAAGCATACCCTAAGCTGCTGTATTCCATCCAGAAATGAGCCGTCCGCCTCATTGGAGACGTGAACATGACTTGCAACCTTGATAGTCTGGTTGGAGACTTGTTTCTTTTCTATATATTCTTTCACGGAAAGTGTTCAAGTGACTTGACACATTTGATTCCACCAAGAGTGGTACAAATCAGAAATACGCGACGGACTGTGACTGTTCATCGTTTTGAGATTCAACTCAGTACACCTCGAACGTCACTGTTTGAGAATTCTTTCATTTGGAGAACTGCGTTTATGTAGAATACACTTCCTGAGAAGGTTTTTTTCAAATGGATTTAATCTCCAGCGATTCAGATCCAATGTGAATCGATACTTCCGCACAGGCAATGCTCTCAGAGCTACTTAAGGATTTTCCTGTAGTACTTGTGTTTTATCTTTGAAAGAAACAAACGTAATTGTTCAGCATACTATTTTGATGCATTTCCATGCGATATTTTTCGAAAAAGATCATTTACGAAAAGCTTTGCAAGGATTCGACTTTGAGTCAGTGACAATAAAATCAAAGACCTTGAAGAGATAACTCCATATTTCAAACTAAATATCAAAGCGGAAACGTGGTCAATCGCCACTTCTTGGATTTATATGTATTGATAAAGTGCCAGAAAATGAAAATATGTTTCTTTTAGACACACTTCTCATTACTTTGTCTTTCAAAAAGAAGCGGCCATACATCATACGCCTGAAATTTAGCGGATGAAATGATGCTTCTCTTTTATTTTACGTGAGTTCCGTAAACAAGAAAAACGATGTTACTTTCTCAACTGAGAAAAGCAATATTTCAGACTTCACGTTAACCGGAGACTGAAATAATAATGTTTGATAAACACAAATTTATATTCGTTAGATGGTTACCCCATTGATGAAGCCAGTTACGCATCACAGCATACAATGCGGGAAAGAGTGGTTTCACAGTGCGATAATATTTCTGGAACAAACAAATTCAATTGCCAGTGAAGATCTCTCAATTGGCACTGATAATTACTTTCACAACGTTCAGTTCCTAATGAAAAATAACCTTTCTACATGAAACTCTCTATAGTCGTATACTTTTTGCAAAAAAAATATTCATTTTCAGAAATTTCGAATTTTATTAATAATATCAATGTTATACATTGTTATACGTGTTATACAAAATTGAAGAATATGTTCACCTTATTCAGATTCAGAATTTCAAACAGAAATGGGGTTTCAGTGTCGCAATTTTTCGGGTTAAAGCTGCCGATTTTTGAAATTTCTTCCTGACGTTTTTCTGGCGCGAGTGGAAGATTCTTCAGAGGTTTATACATCCCTAGTTTTCATCTCCGATGACTGGATATTACGGCTGCGTAAAGCGTATTTATGTTGACTCAGCTAGTTTGGTGTGCTTATACCTGTATCTGGATTAAGTAAATTGTCAATAAAATTCGTCGTCATGCTGTTTGCTATTCTTGAACTCCTTAGGCTGGGATTTCTTATTCGGTTGAGGTTCACAGCTTTTTCTTCCCTGTTGCAATTACCCGTGTGTTTGTGGATCTGTATTGTCTCCGATACCAGTCGGCTATGGTATACCTAGTTGGAGGCTATGATATTCATGTTTTCAAACAGATTCCTGTAGTTTCCTCCACTGAGTGTCCTATGTACCTTGTCCCTATTGATTTTTTGGTGTTTCCGATGTACCGTGTTAGGAATCACACCGTGTTAGGAATCACACGTTAAAAGGTAAGACCTCGTTAGTCCTTAGCTCGCACAAGTTTCTCAACTTCTGAGAGTTGTCGTTCGTATGAGGGCGGTAGCTGATTAACGGAAAAACAGATTTTAAACAGATTTTTTAAACCTTTCCACAAGTGCACGGTATGCGATATACCTCCGCTGCTGATAGTGGGTTTTTTGTCCTTAGCCGACCTGGAACTTTGTTGTATCTTCTTGGCGGGTTTGAGAATCATTTCAGTGTTGTGTTTTTCCAGGAGTTTTCTAGTTATGTCTGTGACCCTAGGGATATATTGTAGTTATGCACGTGCAATCATCAGACCTTCCTCCCCGTTTTGAACCATGGAATTCTTCGGTTCAATGACCTTTTTGATTTGGTGTACACTGTATCCATTCAATTTCAAGGTAACTTGGAGACTCAATCAATGTACAGGTATTAGCATACCAAACTACTTAAGTCAACATCAAACCGCTTTCTCAAAAAAATTGACAAATAATAGGGTTAGAGCATTTGACTCGACTTGTGTCTTTATCGTACCTTGAATAGTTTATGAGTTATAAAGATTTAAAAGTTATATAAAATAGATT
>NW_019295488.1:6186-17400 GCF_000500325.1 Leptinotarsa decemlineata
ATCAGAAATGATTATTGAATAACGAAATTAGTTAGCTCCCTGACTATATTATTAAAGGGAAACTGTTGGAAGGTAGTTGCACTTTATCATTTACTTGAACTATACAAGTATTCATGTAGACTATCGCATATATGACATCTGGACATTTCATTCTTTTGATGTATGTCAAAAGAATTAGTTATGTCAATTAATTATGTTAATTAATTATGTCAATTTAAGGCGAAACTTTTAGTAATTTTCAAGTTTTTAAAACGAAAAAAAAATCGTTTACCGTAACGTCAACCTTCAAAGAAAGCTAAGTATGAATATTTAATTTTTTCCAATTAATGTTTTCAATTTGTAGGCGAAATGTATGAATACGACAAATTACTGTCTAATTACACTCCTTCGTAGTTTAAATTACGCAGTAACTTTACGCAGTCACTTTTGGAGTGAACTTTTTAGTTGGCCCTTTATTACACATCAGCAGATTCTCTATTGATTTAGCTTTGTTCATTTTTCAAAATGTGGAAGGTTATAAACCCAAAAAACTATAGGAAATATTCATAACGTTTCAAACAAATATTTCAAAATCAACGTAAATATTATTTCGGGTATCAGTTTTACTACTGAAGAGAAGTGGAATATTAAAAAACACAATTTAATCTTTAAACCTATTTACCGAAGTAAATAAACGATTTGATCTTGATCTTGTTGGGTTATCAAGGCGTATGAAAAAGCAAATTAAATTCCTCCGAATCAATTGCAATTGAGATGATCAACAGACAATCAACCTTCACAATTTTAGATTCAGTATATCAATAATATACTCAATAAAACCAACAGCATAAATTTATAATCGTGCCCGATCAAAGAGCTACACAAAATCGAAAAAAAAATGGCGGAGATGCAGGGACAATTACTGCGTCACACGTCCAACAAATTATCGTGATGTCCACTTGTCCAAATATTAGTTGCGTGAAAATGTAGATCACATTTTCTCAAGATGCCAGCAATAAAACGGTTAGATTGATAAGCCTGATACTCACTCAAAAAATAATTATGCCAGTGCAAAAAGTTTTAATCTTAAAACTAGACTTAAATTTACAAAACTGACAATATGAGTCAACGCTGCAATTCGGACCGAAGATTCCCGAATACATTTGAAACTCAAGCGTGTCTAAAAATGGACACAACTTCAGCGTCGGGACGCCAATTTTCATAATATGGAATATACGCAATCGGTACGTCACAAAATCAAAATTTGCCACAACGATCATTCCATCTATGTGAATAATTCTGGAACAACTGCACATTGCATTATTTTGTTATAAGTAATGTACGAGGGGTATTCAAATTTGTGCGAATTTTAACTTTATAATAATAACAGCATGCTCAAATTCGTGTTAAAATTTGTTTAGGACCATATTATACATACGAAAACTCACTGCAGCTGTGTATTTGAACGGATATACAGTTCATTTCTTTAATGCCTCTCCTCTTATTTATTGAATGATTCAACTCAAAAAAAAGAAATTTGGGGTAATGGAATGAATGCATGAATACTTTATTTTCAAGATGGCGACTGGGAGCCATCTGGGGAAAAAATTAAATGGAAAGGAGGGACTAGTGATACATCATTTTGAAGCTCCTGACGAATACTTCACAACCCTAGAATATGAAGACAATATCTTTTACTTACTACAAAATGGCGGAACATTTAATAATTTCCTGAAGACAAACACATTGATATCGATATTTCTAGAAATATTTCTTTTTATCTGACATATGGCAATTCCAACAACCCGATAAGGTTTGTTAAGTTATTTTTTGTTTATAGAAACGACAAAAATGTCAGTACGACAATGAACATCGTTGTTCAGTTAGAATATTCTCATTTAGTTTTCGGTTTTACAAGTAGAAAGGTGACACGTCAACATTCTCTAAAATGCTCAATTCTCGTCCATTGGAAGAAAAAATTAATGCGATTTTTATTTACGGTGCGACGCGGTGTTCACGAGAACAAAATGATTTTCAATGAACGTTTTCCGAATCGTCCTATCTGTAGAAAATATTTGAGAAAGTTTATATCCAAATTCACAACTACCGGAAGTGTATATAACAAAAAGCACCCGGGTCATCCCCATGGATGATAGAATCACTTCCGTGACTTCAGAAGCACAAGTTGACGGATCTTTAGAGCTGAAACAAACATCTAGCCAGGGAAGATTTCGAAAATAGTCTTGAAGATCCTTCCATTAAGCTGAGCTGTAATGCCAAACTTTGGGCGGCTTAGATTTTTCCTAACATTCATCGGTAATTCTGTGATAAGCTCCCCTACTCACGGAGATATGGAAATTGTTCATCCTATATACAGCTTTTCACCGAAACGTTTGTCATGTTATTGTGTTTATAAGATATTTTTCAAAATCGTTCAAAATACTTTTTGAATTGTCAAAGTGTTTTTTGAAAAGTTGATAATCATAGGGGAGCCCAAGCGGGGATTTCAGGATTTACTAAAGCGCGGCGGATTATTATACAGGATACCTTGTATAAAAAAAATTGATCATCAGAAATTCTCGAGCGTGTCAGATTAAGGTAGGGTGAGTTAATTACATGCTAAAAAGTGTATATTCTAGTAATCTGACAATTTGAGAATGACGTAAAGGAAGGGGAGGGCATCAAAGTTTTAAAAAAATAACGTCATTTCAACATTCTCGAGCGTACCCAATTTTTTTTATTTCGAAGGAAATAACTCAAGGATAACGCAAAATATATTCAATCTGACGATTTCCGCAAGCATGAAAACATCTCTTATTGAAACTTTTCCTAGTGATGTTAAATGCGGAAAATTGTTTATTGAAGCTACAAACTATTCACATGAGAAAGGATAAAAACTGAGTGATTATTGTTTCGATAAACTTGCCAAAATTAAAAAACTCAATTTAGATATCAACGAGACGAATATCATTCATTCGATTTTATTGAAGATATAGAAAATGAACACATCAAACTTTCCACTAGGGCGGCTAAGTTTACATCTATAGGACATCTGGCTAATTACCTGGACCATGTACATAGTATAAGTATCTGTGACTGTTGAGATGGGTACAATATATGTACAAGGCTCAATCACATATGAGAATGTGTGACTGTTGAGATGGGTACAATATATGTACAAGGCTCATTCACAGACGAATAAGTGTGACTGTTGAGATGAGTACAGTATATGTACAAGGCTCAATCACATATGAGAGTGTGTGACTGTTGAGATGGGTACAATATATGTACAAGGCTCATTCACAGACGAGTAAGTGTGACTGTTGAGATGGGTACAGTATACGTACAAGGCTCATTCACAGACGAGTAAGTGTAACTGTTGAGATGGATACAAGGCTCAATCACATATGAGAATGTGTGTCTGTTAAGATGGGTACAATATATGTACAAGGCTCATTCACAGACGAGTATGTGTGACTGTTGAGATGAGTACAATATATGTGCTCAATCACATATGAGAATGTGTGTCTGTTAAGATGGGTACAATATATGTACAAGGCTCATTCACAGACGAGGATGTGTGACTGTTGAGATGAGTACAATATATGTGCTCAATCACATATGAGAATGTGTGACTGTTGAGATGGGTACAGTATACGTACAAGGCTCAATCAAATATGAGAATATGTGACTGTCGAGATGGGTACAATATATGTACAAGGCTCTTTCACAGACGAGTAAGTGTAACTGTTGAGATGGGTACAGATTATGTACAAGGCTCAGTCACATATGAGAATGTGTGACTGTTGAGATGGGTACAATATATGTACAAGGCTCATTCACAGACGAGTATGTCTGACTGTTGAGATGAGTACAATGTATGTACAAGGCTCAATCACATATGAGAATGTGTGACTGTTGAGATGGGTACAATATATGTACTAGGCTCATTCACAGACGAATATGTGTGACTGTTTCGATAGGCACTAGGCTCAATCACGATAAAAAAAAAGTAATTTCGTATAGATGAAACTACTGAGAGTTCGCCTGAGGACAGGCGAATGTTAGGAGATCGATTCCGTGTTTCTACCCTTTGGGAGAGTTGTCTGTTACGCTAATGCATATCAAAGGATAAAAAGTAAGTGATTCACGAGTACGAACTGATAAAAAAGGCTACGAGGCGACAAGTGGAATTGGAGAGTGTGGTATGGTCGATCGTACTGAATACGTTTATCAGATATTGGTTGTGGTTGCGGGATATTTCTATTGAAATATTATAGTAAATAGCTTACTGTTATTTTTATTTTCACTACATATGGTCAAGTCTGCATATTACTGAGACCGCGACTTTCACTCAACATTTCAAACTTATTGAAAAAAACATACCTTGTATTTCATGTGTTATTTAAATGATCATCTGGGCGGTTGCAATTCCTATCCAATAATTGTTTGTTTATTCATTGCATTAATTGAAGCACAAACTCGAACAACAACATGCCTATATATCACCAGTTAAAAAAATATTCAACGTTTTCTTCACAACACTCTTCTACGGCGCATTATCTGAATCTGGACTTGTTCAGAATCTTGCCGTTTTTTAAAACGGGCCTTGGCAACTTGAATATGTGTTTCCATATAAGGCCGAATCAAAGTCGAATAAAAAGTAACGTTGTTTATAATTGCATTGATGGGATCTTTTAGATTGATACTAATCGGAAATATATTATCAATGACCCTTTTACATTGAAGTTGTGCTGAATATGGTAGATGGAGAATTCAGTTTCTTGAAATGAGATTTTAATATTCATGACGTATTGAACTAATGGTGACTTATTCAGGACAAACTCAGAGGGACAGGTAGGTTGTAACCTTGCCGAGAAACTCAAAATTCAGAGGTGTTTCTGAAGAAATTGATAAATGTTGAACATACAGGAGTAGTAATTTTTTATTCAATTACTAAGGGGGAGAATGTTATAGATTTATCATTGTTATGTGATTACACCCTGTATATCGGTTTTAGTTGACATTTGTTAGTAGTGATCAAGGTTGATGTGAAAATATGAGTTGTTGAAAAAAAAAGTAAAGTTTTTGAAAGACGTCTGACTTTTCTAAAAGAATATAAAACAATTTTTATTTACGCATAATTATTATTTTTGAAATCAAATTGTAAATAGGAATAAGGTTGGATGAAAGAGCAAGTTTTGTCCATGTGTGAACATGGGTGAAAAAATAATTCTGCCATTTGATAAGAGCTATGTATGGACTGATCACTTATGTATGTACTGATTACTTCTGTATGAACTTATCAATAAAACCATTTATTATTATCATCAATTTATACAAGATATTATTCAGTGAGATCAACGGTTGACCTTGTTTCACAGAGACTATGGCTGAGCGCTGCGGATTCTCTGCCCTCTATATCAAAAACGGTCGGGCGTATGGAAAAAAAATTTAAAGAAATTGATCGAAAATTCCATGCTCTACAACTTTTATAGTAACTGTGAAGCTACAGAAATCGAGATGATCGCCAAAAACTCATTTTTGTGACTCTGACCTTGAATAACTTTTTGCAAAAACACGGAATTTCATAAAACTTTTGAGACAACTTTTGAAACAACAAAATGAATATGTTTACGAGTTTATAGCTCATTATCTTTCATTCCGTGAAGAATTTCCTGATATGACTGGACTATTACTTCCAATAAGGTCAAGAACAAGTATGTTTTGTTAAAAAAATCCGTTTTTCCGCTAATCAGCTGTTGCCCCTCTACAAACGACAATTATCAAAAGTCCAAACTTGTGCGAGCTAAGAACTAACGGGGTCTTACCTTTTAACTTGTGATTCCTACCACGTATTTTCGTAATTCGAATTGACTGAAAAAATAAAAACGTAAAACTACTTCGATTGAATCGTGAATAATTGAAAAATGAAATGAAGAAGGAAAATGAGGTGATATTGTTTCCACAATGTCTGTTGTTTGTCTGAATAAGCGAATGCTGGAAACATTTTATTTTGTTTCTTGTCATACTTTTGTTGAATATCAGTTGTTTAACAGGAAATGTATATTTATAGAATTTGTGGTCGAGTTGAAGGATTAACACATTGCCAGGAAATTTCAAACATCATTTACTTTCCTTGAATATAGGTATGTATGTCAGTATCTAGTCTATATTTATTCGTGATACACTATTTCTTCTACTTGAAGCAGGAATTTCAAACAAATATCATAAATAGGTTATTTTTCAGCTTTTCATTGAATAATACAGAGTTGCTAACTTGATTTATCTCTACTCATAGTAGAGCTTTCAAAACATCATTCGACTAACGTAAATGAAAAGTTTCAGCAAATCCCGAAGAGGTTTTCATTTATAAAATATGAAAAATGAATAAAAGTTCCAGATACCTCTAGAATTGATAATAATGTTTTTCACCAAAATGTTATGCAATTCATTTTTATTTTCAGTAAATTTCCATAAGTGATGCATCATTTGCCTTCAAGAAAGCGCTAGCAACTATTTTTCGAATGGAAGGAGGGGTTTAATGATGAATCATCTGATAGGTATTTCAATTTTCCATCCAACAATGTTTTTTTTTTTGAAAATCAGAGAAGGAGTTCATGGCTGATTAGAAGGTCATTATTAATTTCAAGAATCTGCAAAAAAATGATAAACATTATAAATTCAGGGAAAATAGCTCTACTCACTCACAAATAAATTTTCATAATGTTCACCATTTATTTCCTAACAGCAATGATGTTTGTTTAAAAATTAATTTCTCAACAGTGCTCTTGATTTTCATCAAGTAGATAACGGGACAGTGTGGTCAAAATATTGTTTACGCTCTGGTATAATCTATTGGTTCTGAATGTCCCACAGAAAACTGAAACATGGGTTACAGAGAAATCCTGCTGAGCAGATATAAAGAAGAGGATATTCCCAAAATGGAGATCGTTATCAACAAAGATTTCTGCACTCTAAACTATGAAATAACAATAGATTCACCCGATAGGTACATACCAAGGAAATTAACTGCAATGATAATATCTAACATTCTTACTTTGAAATAAGTGTTTCAGAATTCCTCCGTTCATTCAAGTTGCTGTCAAAAGGAAACTTACTAGAACTAAACAAAACCCGCAGAAAAACAGTCACAACCTATGACGTAATAGAGGATAAATCATTATAGCCGTATATGACATAGAAAATTGAAATATAATCAACATTAGATAGAGGAATCTAGAAAAATAATCTGTTTGCAAATCAGAAATTGATACAAAAGCTTTATGGAAACAAATTCTGAGGGATATATTTTTATCTATCAGATTATTTGTCAGATGACAATCTTGCTGAAGTGCCTNCATGCCTGTCCTCATTGCCCACCCATTCACGCAAAAATAGCATTGAAATCCATTCAGAAATTATAAACTTCAAAACAACAAAATTTATGGATCGACTCCAGCCAAATAATTTTTATTTCTAAATATTACTTCTATTAAATGATGACACTGATACATCGAATCCAGCCATTTGGTGCGTTTTTTACGAATTCTTTCAGTTATTCATTTCATTTTCCATTATTTAATTTCAGATACAACATATGTGGTCAAAAATAGACAAAAAAATCGAAAGTACAGACACTTCTGCTATTCTTACTATTGTTCGTATACTACGATATATTTTATAGGTTATTTTCACATACATCAATTTCTCCAGGTTTCGTGGAGAAATTCAATGAACCCAAACTTGTTACTTCGTTCAAATCTTTTCGAATATGTTATCCAATTGTGATTGTCAAAGAAAGGTTCACAAAAACCGCGTGTATAAATATATTTCAATTGAAATATTGGGAACACACTGAGCATTCAAAAATAGATGTGTTTGTTTGTACATGAATAATTTGCTATTATTAACTGGGTACAGAAAAATAGCTTCATTAGTTCAGTTTTAGATGTCGTTTAATATACAATTGTTAAAAGTTTAAGTGACCTAGAAATGTAAAAGTGAGATATCCAGTTAGTACAATGAAAGTAATAATAGTAATTGATTATCAGGAATTGCTGCCTAAGGCCTTTGGTGAGTTGGGTCATCACTTACCCCTACATCTGGTGCAAAACCGGACCGGCAGCCCAGGCCCCTATAGACCCACGGCATCGGCATCGCCGGCCGTGGGTCTACATATCTCACCACCCAGTAGATCTACAAGTCGGTCCTGTTAGTCGAGGAAGGAGCAAAACAACCGACCCGCTCGATGGGATCAGAGACGTGATGGTGGGGTTCATAACGATGATTTGTCTCCCAATCAAAACCCTATCGATGACAACAGACGTTTTGGTACGAGAGTAGTGAGTCCGCGAGAAGAGAGTACATAGCCCATTGTGGTACTGTGGTATGAAATAAATCCGGAGCATGCCGAAGTGTCTACATGACAAAATGGTACCGGGGGCAGGTCGCTTTCTCGACATGAGCCCAGAAATTGGCTAATTTCTCTTTAGGGCAGCTGTAAGAGTGAGTTATGAACTTAATTTAGTTTTCCGCAAAGAGGTGATCACAACTCATATCACAGAGTTGGGACTCGTCCAGCGAAAGGCTCATATTAAAGCCGCAGAGATCACACAAGAATGAGCCAATATACATGGTCTTCTTCAACAACAATGAAGACATTGGCTTATCGAAGTATCTAGCTTCCCTCAGGTCGAGTGGGCTGAGGTCGAAAACTGAAAGGTTTATCATAACCTGCTATAATGGTGTCTTCAACACCTTAGTCTACCACAGTCACGTGATGGGTTTAGAGGTTCCTGACATGAGGTGCAGAGCCTGCCGCTGGGCTTCTGACACCCTAATGCACTTACTTGCTGTCAGCACATCCAGCTTATGCGGGCTTAGCCTATATTCATCGACACCGGTGTTGCCCTTCGCTAAGGTAGATATTGAATGTGTTGTATGTAATAGGAGGTGCCAAATTCATTGGAATTATTCATTCACCACTCAAGCTTGATGAAGTTCAAGCAATCAGAGAAATTTTAAGACAATTGAGACGCAGGAACCTAGCCGATGTATCTATGGTATAAATAAGGACAACATTGTATGTAGATTTAGTTTATTCTTCTTCTACAAGATTAAAAATTGCTGATTGAAACGCTTATCGAGGTGCAGAACAGTGGCATTCTTGGCTCACTGCGCCTATTTAAGGCACATGATTCGCGGACCCATTGCTCACAATTACTACACAGTTTGGAGAATGGTCATTGGTTGATAATGCTGGAGCGTCCATACAAATATATCGGGGCTTCGAAGATGGGGATCGACCAGCGCAAATAATAATAATACTCACAAATATAATTTATTTTGGAATGATTTCGGTCGATAAGAGATTGCATATTTGATTTACCTATTCACTACGGGAAGCAGTATCGTTCTTCAAGGTTACCAACTGATACAATTTTTATTGCAGCTCCTGTACAATATTTCACAAAATAAAATCAACTATGTACATTGGGTAAGGTGAGACNAATTGTTATTGTTAGACTTCAAGCACTCGCACACTTCCAAATTAATGTTTCTTTTTCCAAATTTAGCAGGGCCACTGAACTGAACATGTCAAAATTTCAATCAATTTGTTAGTGAGGCGATTATTACTGAAGGCTAATATTAAATCTCTCCCAAGGAAAAGTATAAACATAGCTTGTATTCGAACGACTAGTCAGTCCCAGACCGCGTGGGTTGGATAAAAATAAGAATTTGCGTGCAACAAACTTGCTCGTATTCTAATAAAGTTTCTGGAAGTATTAGTCACCTTTGAAAATAAAGAGCTGAATATAATTACTTGGTATATTCATGGTTATTGTGACTAATGCAGCCGTATGGACCGAGTAAATATTTAAATATTTGGTCTCTTTTTGAGAAACTTAGACGTCAGAGAGACTAAACACGTCGTTAAATGGATGATGAATTTGCGGATAAAACATGTAGAACTTTTCAAGTTTAGAATCTTGAAGGGCGTGGCTTCAGTTTAGAGGTGCCAGATGCATGTTGGGTTATTAGGTATGGTGTACCTAATAGCTAAAATACAGGGCGTTGCATAACTACGGTACGAAACTCCAGAGGGTTAGGTCGTTTTGAGAAAAATAGTTCCTACGAACATATATCCGGATTTGCTTCGTTTCTGAGATACAGGGCATATAAGTTAAAAAAACGGTATTCATGAAATATTATTTGCTATAATTATTTGAAGTAATGAGGCGCTTATTTAGCAAATGAAAATGCGGACGAAACACGAAGAATTTACCAGGACAGTTTTCTCAACAAAGATATATGAAGCATATAGAACGCTACATGCAAGATTATGAGAAACTGGGAGTTTTAATAACAGAAGAACAGAATCTGTAACAACGCCTGATCTAGAAGAAGCTATACTTGATGCGATAGAAGAAAATCCCTTGAATAGTATGGAGAGTTCTAAAAAAACCTTCCATACCCATATCACACCCATATCACGCTCTACTGCCTCGAAATTTTCACCAAAAATTATTGTTTTGCAGGTAGTTGTTTCAATCGATGGCACACAATGATAATTGGTTACCAAATACTTTATTTACGGACAAAGCAAGTTTTTCACGATATGCTATTATTATGAACTTTCACAATGACCATTTTTAGGTCGACGAAAATCCTCCTTACGTTATTAGAGAAAGTCATTTTCAGCAACAATTTTCGCTGAACGTTTGGGGAGGAATGATTGGTGACTATCTAATTGGCCTATTTTTTCTATCAGCAAGATCAACAGTTGATGAAAAGAGAAATGAAAATTTCTATGTTTTTTACCACTTTTAATTGTAACTGACGTTACTGCAGTTTCGTCCTATATGGACATTCTCAAACTGATACAATACAATACAATAAAATAATACAATAAATTAGTTTGTATTAGTTTGAAAAATAGAGAGCATGGGCCGCATTACGCATCAATTAAATTCTACATCCATTTACCGATGAGTATCAAAGAAGATCGGACAAGACAAATTTTTAAAAAAACGTTTTTTCGATCTGTTGTGTGACATTGAGAGCCATATTCAGTTATTCAGTTATTATGATAGGTGATTTTGATATTCCCAAATTTACTGATGATAACTCTGTCGATACCAAAGTAGTAACAATGAAAAACTTCCTGGAAATATCCAATTTGAAACAATTAAACCAAATTAGGAATAATTTAGGCAGATTACTAGATTTAGT
>NW_019295489.1:0-16265 GCF_000500325.1 Leptinotarsa decemlineata
TTCAGCCTATGTCTTAAGTTAGATGTACGAATAGAGAATCATCACTTACAAACATCGATTTTGTGTGTAGGTTCGTCTTATGTTGTTCGTCTTATGTTGTAGATGTGCAATAAGAAAGGATTTTTGAATATTTCAAACGGGACACCAGCTGCGGGGAAAAAAGTGTTTTCATAAAATAAAGTTACTTTTTCATCACTGTTTTTCTGTACCGCTATATTTTCCGTGACGGTGAAGATGTGCCTCCGTAGCCGATGTCCTGATATACAATAAAAATATGATTGGAGACAATACGGATCCCTGGGGAACACCAGCGTTGATGGTGAAGGTATTCGAGAAAAATCCATCGACGGCCACTTGCAGGAAATGTTCTTTCAGGAAATTGAAGAGCCATACACAAACATGATCCGACAAGCCATAGCATCGAAGTTTGGCCAGCAAACCCACATGTCACACACGGTCAACGGCCTTTGAAATATCAAATGCAACAGGTATTGATTCTCAATGTTTCTCGATTGCGTTATTCCAAATATGGGTGGCAAACGATAGAAGGCCGCCTTTTGATCTTTGTTTTCGAAAGCCATATTGACTTTCTTCATGATTTTTGATATCATTGATAGCAAAGCGACTGGTATATACTTATTTGGAAGATTTTCCTTGCCCTTTGGGGACAGGCTGATCGCGAGTAATCTTCTACATTGAATCACAGGAGGCAGGCAATATATGGACGTACAAAATTACGCCCAGAAGAATATGACGAACATCCAACACGGAACCTGTAGAAACTAGTACAGGGAACGAGACTGATGGAATGGGTGTCATGACAAGATTGGAGAATAAACGCAAGAAACAAGAAGGAAAAAAAACTTCCAACAAGGAAAAACCTCTTCCTTGTAAGACAGGTAGAAAAGTCTGCTAAATATTGGTATGAGTTCATTTGCGTACTTTTCAAAAATGATGAACACTTCATCAGGACCAGACGCCTTGTTGATATTGAGCTGTTTGAAAATTCGCCTGACTAGACGAAAAGTAATGTGGATTCTAGTATGGGAATAGTAGGTGGTGCCTTTCCCAGAAAATTGACTGTGGAGTGGGACGTAAATTGTTCACCTAGTAGATTTGCTACTTCTCCTGGAGGACCCAGTCCTCTCTACTCGGAAACAGTACTTTATAAGGCAGTTCATAGTTAACAGTTGGAGGCATAAAGTCACAGGTATTTCCAGAATGCTGTGACTTCCAGTGTCAACCAGCAAACTGTTGCACTCTGCATTGAGTTGATTTGTGCAATTGGTAATGTGCACAACTCTATTTGCAGTCTATCCAGCCTCTCTCTTCAGAAAAATGCGGAAATGAGTTAGATCTAGAAGGATCTACATGGCCGCTGACTGTGTGGTGGCATAGCCTGTCTCTGTAAGCCAGAGAGCTTTGCCTGAGCCGTTTTCAGTAAAGACTTCGACCACCATGCAATTGCTCCGTAAGTGATCATTGGTCTGACAATCATCACATATATCCAATAGAGTTGTTTGGGACCTAAACCCCAAGTTTTACCATAACATATCCATAGGGACAGTCTGGCTTTGTGTTGAACTTCTTCCAAGTGAAAACTTAGATGGTAGTAAAGTTATGTTTGGTAAAGGTTGAATTTTTGATTATCATCGCAGAAAGTGCACAGATTGCCATCCATTTTTTGCTACTGCTGTAAACAGTAAACAGTGTCTGTTTATCTGTTTCAGTTTCTGTTTTCCGTTAATCAGCTGTCACCCCCATACGAACGACAACTCTCAGAAGTTGAGAAACTTGTGCGGGCTAAGGACTAACGAGGTCTTACCTTTTAACGTGTGATTCCTAACACGGTTTCAGAATCATTCCAGCTTAAACCAGATGAATTCTCTCGAGAAAAAGATCTGGTCGAGGCGGGAATCGAACCCACGGTCTTCCGATCGTGAGTCGGGCGCACTACCACCGCGGCCAATTCTTCGTATTCTTGGAAATGCCATTATTGGTTCATTATTTCTGGAGAAAAACTTGACTGGCAATCTGTACCTTGATATGCTTGTAGAGACTATCGCAAATTAAATTAAATTTTATTTTGTAGAAGGACAATAACCAACAAATGAAAAATCCCACGCGTAATACATTTATTCCTGTTTTTCAAGGGTTGGAACGGTGCCACCTACTCTTCTAACTATTTTCATTATAAGGAGTCAATACAATAATGGATTTCAGAAAAGGCAAATTTTAATTACATGTTTGAGTTAAGAACGCTATTTTTCGGAAAATTTTCATCAGAAAAGTTGATACCATTGGAAGCAGAATTGAACGCCAATTAAAATGATTTTTTACGGATGATGTATTACTTGACCCCCTTCCATTTAAAATTCTAGGGGTAGCATCTACCCCTCTTAGGGGGTTGAACACGAGGGTTACGAACAGTCCTTGAAAGTGTCCCCTTGACAATGAAATTGACCTCCTGTTTTCGTTTCCTCATATTGTTTACTGGAAGGAAGATATTGAGGGTGGGAAGTTTTCAAATTGACACCCTGTATGGTACATGTTATATAGCGTTCTTGTAAAAGATATATGTTTCAAGAATGTCTGGAGCACAAACTGAATGAGAAAAAGTGATTTCTATGCAAATCAATGTTCATATTTGAAAGTTGTTTCAGATGGAGTTGAAAAGAGCCATCCGCCTGATTGGAGACGTGAACATCACGTACAACCTTGATAGCCTGGAACATCAGAGAAAGGTTGGAGATTTGTCTCTCCTCTTTAGATACTTTCACGGGAAGTGTTCAAGTGACTTGGTAAATTTGATCTCACCAAGAGAGGTACATATAAGAAATACGCGACGTACTGTGGCTGCTCATCGTTTTGAAGTTCAACTCAGTACACCTCGACCTTCACTGTTTGAGAACTCTTTCATCTGGAGAACTCCGTTTATGAGGTATAAAAGTCTTGAGATCGTTTTCCCAAATGGGATTCTGGGAGGCTGAAATTTTGTACGTCGGTTCATTTTATGCTGTAGATGTGCAATAAGAGAGGATTTGTAAATATTCCAACTGGGGCGCCAGCCGCGGGAGAAAATGGCACGTTCGCATGAAACAAAATTATCTTTTTATCACTGTTTCTCCATGCCATTTTATGCTGTAGATGTGCAATAAAAGAGGATTTGTTCGCATGAAACAAAATTATCTTTTCATCACTGTTTCTCCATGCTCTTAAATTTTCGATGAGTGAATTTATATTCAATATTAGCATTCCATCTGTGCGAAGCCGGGGCGGGTCGCTAGTTTTACTTAAAAATGAAAATGAAGCAGTGAACATAAATCATTGCAGAACTTACGGTTCAACCAAGAGTGCCTGAGAAGGAAAATTACCCCAAAAGAGTTTATTGTACCAGTTTGAAAATTTCGTTGCAAGACGAAACTGCACTTACGTTAGTTACAGAATCAAGTCCTTCGAACATAGAGGAAGTTTTAATTCTCATTGCTTATCCAAAATATACGATGGTCTGTTGTAAAGTCACGCTTCAACATCAACCGCTAAACGCGAAATCGATTCCTTTCTTTCTCTGCAGATTTTATTGCAAGGCTTTTAAGTCCAAACAAAAAGTGCTAACGCTATAATTGGTAGCGAAACATGATTTGAGTACAAGTGAGATCTACTAATGAATGTTCAGTCTCTAACATGCAACAAGCAACGTTGTGAATTTCATTTGAACACCCATACTAATTTGAATCCAGAGGTACCATATCAAGACTCAAATATACATTTACAAAGCAATATACATGCAATATGTATTTTTTGTATTTTTCCTGTATTTATCTGTATTCTTATGATTTAGGTCAATCTAGGATAAGCATGACTATTCTTATACAAACTGTAAATGTGTCGAAAAGAGCATAAATCTTACTACTACTACTATTACTTCTACTACTAATAGTAGTAGTAGTAGACGACTTACTTACAGAAAATCACGGTATAGTTAAGCAAACTCACACAATTTTCGGGGGTATTTATAGATGATAAATTAAAATTTGATGAGCATATAACAAATTCATGCAAAAAAATAGCATCTGGCTGCTATGCATTTCAAGTTGTTTCTAACGAACTCAATCAATCCTCAGCCAGAACTGTGTATTTTTCCGTGGTAGAGTCGCACTTGAGATATGGAATTGCCGTTTGGGGCTTTTGTAGTCATCAAATACTAAATTCAGTATTCGTTCTACAAAAAAGGGTTTTCAGATACATATGTAGGGCAAAATCACAAGACCACTGCAAACCACTTTTCATCAGTCAGAAAATTCTTACTATACCTTGTTTATTACTTTTAGAAACCGTTTGCTTAATTCACAAAAAATAATCCAACCCATCAATAAATAATGACAGACGTTACCACACGAGAGGAAGTCGGAGTTTACCCTTGCCAATCCTAAAATCAGCAATTCCCAAATTTTCTTTGAAATATGAGAGCAAGAAAATATACAACCACCTTCCAATGTGCTTTAAATAGCAAATTTGAAAAAATTCAGAAAATTAGTTAAAGGAGTACTTCTGCAAAAAGCCTACTATGACTTAAAGGAATATTACAATGATGTTTTTCAACCCTCAGTATTTCAGACATACTTTGACTGGACTTGACTATAAACATCCATTCTGTAGGTCAAAATATTTACCTACTGCGTCCATCAATAATTTTGTGTAGACACATCATAACATATTTGTTGAACCGTCTGTCACAAAGGGAGAAAGAAGTAATGAAACCTACCTTTTCCAGACGAGCATAAAAACCCCATCATTTCGAAAAGTATCCGGCAACCACATATATTTAATATGCGATCAACTTTCGCAAAAAAGTAAACACTGATAACGATAATAACCACAACGAAGATAACACGGTAATGCAGTAAGTCGTAACATCCGATGAATAAAAAAATCATAATTTCACTTTGCACTCGTACATGACGACCACCACTGATATTGTTACACACGATAGATCAAAGTTAGTAGATAATGGAATGAGGTTAGTGTATTCAGTGCAGACCAATGATTGAAAAATGCATTGTCTATTTATCATATGCATTAGCAAATTACAACAGTGAATGAAAGTGGTGAAACATGAATAAATTAGTCCTTGGCTATCTGAATTTTATATTTCATGTAAATAATTTCGAGACGAA
Source organism: Leptinotarsa decemlineata (assembly GCF_000500325.1). Lineage (NCBI taxonomy): Eukaryota > Metazoa > Arthropoda > Insecta > Coleoptera > Chrysomelidae > Leptinotarsa > Leptinotarsa decemlineata. The sequence goes on from NW_019295489.1 coordinate 5,178, forward strand.
TTAGGTTTGTTCTGGTTCTGCGAAATTCAGGTTCTAGGACGTCAGTATCATTCGCAGTTGATATAGAACCGTCCAGAATTGTTCTTGCTCTCGAGGTTTAACTGTTGAGAACTGTTCCCATTGCTCATGTGTATTCATGTGAAAATTTGTTTGGTCTATTTTCAAAGATGTTTTCTTATTCATTTGATTTGAATAATTGATGATTAAGTTTAGATAACATTTGAACTGACTACAAGGATACGCTACATAACAAAATGGACATGATCAACAATATTTTTCTCGTCTTCAACTCTCCATTTATACGATAGGTGGCACAGTGGTCTCCTCAAAAGTTCTGGTTTAAGCAAGTGTACGAAACTATTTCGGACTGTTTGAGATTTTTTGCTTGTACGCAGCATGTCTAGCGCAGTTACTAAACAGTTTCGGATCTTAGAACCAGAACAAACCTATTGAATACATGTCAGAAACGTCCGCATGATAAACTTAACCTTTGATGCATTCTGCAGAATAGCGAGGTTGGTTGACTCTGTTCATTGTCTCACTGCTAAAACTACCGCTTACTGCTTTATATGTATACATACAGTGTGTAAAATGGAATAAATGCATTATTTCGGTTACTGTTCGTTATTAAAAAAATCCCAAAACACGTCAAATGTAAATTATAATTTGACATATTTCAATGGAAAAATGCTACCACTACCTTCAACCCCCTTCGAATGACAGGTACAACCCCCAATTTTTTAAATGGGAAGTATAGGTTTGTGATATATCGTTTGAAAGGTTTCTTTATTCTCTATTCAAAACTATGATCGCTTTCAAGTTTATCGCAACAATTAGGATAAAATACATTAGAATCATGTGGTTACCGAAACTCGATAAAATACACTCTAAAATGTGATGCAAAACGTAATGAATTATAGAATACAAAAAAGAACTATGGATGTTAACGAAGTAGATGTTCAAAATGTTTACCGCGAACGTATTGAAAACATCCTGATCTCAAATAAAACTGCCTTCTTACATTATTCAACATATCAGGCGTAACCGACCCAATCGCAAGCGTTACCCGTTCTTGTAAGTCATTCAAATCTGAAGGTTTAGTTTTGTACACATTGCTCTTCACATATTGCCATGAAAAGAAATCTAATGATGAAAGATGCGGTGATCGCGCTGGCCATTCAATCGATCCTCACCTCCCTATCCACCGATTGGGAAATGTTGTGGAGGTATTGCCGACTATTAACTTGGTAATGTGATGGTACTCCATCCTGCTGAAACCATATCGTATTCACTGAAACTTGAGGAGGGTTTCCTGGATCAGGATATAAATTTGATAAACTTTGAATAACGTAATTTTGAAGTGGTGCCCAATAATTATCGTCATTCAAGTTGCCCTTAATGAAAAAGTGACCTATGATATGGTTTCCTACAATCCCTGCACAAACATTAAACGTTTGACGGTATTGCATGTTCATCATTTGCTCACAAAAATAAGTTTTTCTCTCAAAATTGTCTTCCATGAGCTCCTAAGTAGGTGTCATTTTATAGGGATAGATTTTATTTTCTTTTAATATGTTTACTATCGATGTATGGCTTACACTGAATATAGTGGATGCCTGTTTACTCGATGTATGTGGGTTTTCCTCAAACTCAAGCATCACATCTAATTTGAGTTCATCACTCATTGCACTAGGAGCTGTTTTTTTTTATCTGTCCCACATGACCAAGCTCGCGAAACTGCTTCTCCATATTGTTTATTGTTCTTTGATATATGGTCAGTAAATTAGGAAATTTCTCATGAAATAGGCGACCTACTTCCTGTTGTGTTCGAGTTTTATCTCCGTAACCAATCATTTGTAAAACTGTTGTTTTATGCATTTCCGTTAATCTAACCATTTGTCAGACTTGAAATTAACGAACTTTATACTTAAATTAAAATACTGACAACTAATGTTGTAACAAAGAAAACAAGATGAAAAGGCGTTTCAAACTAACGTTGCCACGGAAATCATTTACAGTTTTTTAAAGGATAACATCCAAAAAGAACATTGCTGTGGCTTTTGCTTAATTTTTTGTTATCAATACCTAACATGAAATAAGTTTTAAGTGTATTTTATTGAATTTCGGTAACCACATGATTTTAATTGATTTCATTGTAATTGTTGCAATAAACTTGAAAGCGATAACATTTTTGAATAGATAATGAAGAGACCATCCAAACGATATATCACAAGCCTATACTTACCATTTAAAAAATGTGTCATTCGACGGAGGTTGAAGGTAGTGGTATTATTTTTCCATTGAAGTATGTCAAATTATAATTCAGATTTGACGTGTTTCGGAATTTTGTTAAAATATGTACCGTAACCGAAATTATGAATTTAATCCATTTGACTTTTACACACTGTATGTTAGTTTCGCGACCACGCATAATGCTGTTATTCCCTAACTGAATGGCAACCTAAGGATGGCCTTATCCAGAGTTGTGTGTATCCTTGCCTAACCTAATAAACAACATAGGACCTTTATTCCAAGTAGAGATGAAGAACACCTTCAAAGAGAAAGAATGTGATAGTATTTGCCTTGAATATCGAACCTCAAAGTGGCAACATTGACAAACATTGAGACGATTATAATCAATGACTATCCTCCAAATTCTATCAACTTCTGTGGGAACAAAGCGGGACAAAAAATAGGCATTATTTACTGCTAGAATACCTTGATAGCCTTAAGGAACGAGGTGATTTGAATTCTGTTATAATACTAGCTATAATACTAGCTATAGATGGTTATGAAAGCCAAATAATTCTTATGGTATTATTTCAAGATAAAGATTTGCGTATACTTGACTGTGTACAAATCTTCATCGCCAAGGAATAGAAAGGTTGTTGGAAAGGTCTAATAACTCTAATACTCCCTATCATTAACTTATTTGCAAACCAATAGATGATAAGGATATATTTGAACATTTAGGTCACCTATTAGATACCTTCTGATGATATACCATGAAGGCATCATTACAAAGGTATTTGTTTATCTGATGAAATTACCTACGATGGTCCCCTCTATGGTCCCCTGAATTTGGGATGATTATTGATTCAAAACCAACTTACGATGAGGGGTATGGTATGTTTCACTCTAAATGGTATTGGCTTATCTGCAATAAACTACCTGGTTTAATCCCATTTTGTAGTGTAGTGTAGTAATATTGTGATTCTGTTCCGTTCATTTGATCAGGGTTTTACAACTCATGGGGCTAATTGGTTTTATTATAATCATTTAGCTAATACCGTATACTGTGTAACCTACCATACATTACAATCAGATACATAGCTGCACCGAGATTAGTGAGATTTTAGATAATGTTGACCATGAACGTAGACAAAATCTATGGTTACATCAAACTGTTACAGTAAACAGCAGTTTGATGTCACAATCATATTATAGTGAAGATTTATATTTGATATTGATGATATAAGGCGAGATTGAGAATTTATGGGTCACACACGTTAGATTGATTTGAATTTTTTCTTCGGGTGTGAATTTGAGAAAAAAATAAAAGGAGGCCAAACCGTGTAATACAATTTCTTGTATTGGACCATGACACTTTGAGTTCCAAACGTAAAATATTTTAAGATATCTTTGTTTGAATACCATTGCATCACTGTGATAAAACGTGAAGCTTTTAATCACGATTGGCATTTCAAATATGACTATTATATGATTATATCATAATAAGTAATGGAAAAAGTGTGTACAATAATTAGATATCAACACTAACTTACTTATAAATCACAGAATAATATTTAATAATTCAGTTATTTGAATCATAATATATATGAATGTTATATAGCTATGATACAACATGAATACAGAGGGAACATTGATATTACTTAGATAAATGAACTGATTTCTGAAACTATAGGTCACATAATTTAATAGTGACATCGGCTAATTACTTTCAATGTTATGGCTTGTCGGATCACTTTTGTATACGGATTTCCAGCATCCTGAAAGAATATTCCCTGCAAGTGGCCATCTCTCGAAAACTTTTACCATCAACGCTGGTGTTCTCCAGGGATCCAGATTGTTTCTTTTTACTGCATTTCAACGACTCGTTGTGTGTGCTGACAACAGCACACTTGTCTCATCATTCCCTTTGGATTCCAGGACATCGGCTGAGGTTGTAGATTTGCAAAGGCTGCATCTCAAAAGCTTGGAACACTGTTCTGAACCAGAAAACTGTACACACCTCAGCAACTTTTGATGATTTATAAAGCTCAGATCAGACCTGTGTGAGAATAGTGCGTGGTGCCTTTCCCAGAAAATCGACTGTGGAGTGGGACGCAAATCTTTCAGTTTGTAGATTTGCTTTTTCTATGGCTATGTGGTGGAATTGTGGATTTTGTAAAGTTTTGATTAACAGCTTTAGCTATTAACCAGAAGGATCTAGACCCTTTGGGATTGGCAAGCAGTTTATCCCTAATCCTCTTATTTTGAAGTTCTTTGCTTTCACCTATTCTAAGTTTGCAGCAAGTGCGAGCATTAACAAACCTATTTCGGTTTTCAGCACTGGGATTTTTGCGCTATTGCCGGTAGGCGAGATTTTTGGAGGCGACAACTTGCTCGCAATTTTTTTGAACCAAGGTTTGCCGTTAGAAGTTCATTTCATTGAAAAAGGAGTATACGCATCTATGGAGGATAGAATAACTTCCGTAACTTCATTAGCCGAAGTTGATGGATCATTAGAGCTGAAATAAACATCTAGCCAGAGAAAATTTAGGAAATTCATATTGTCATTACCACACTTTCTAAATGTAATTAATATAATTAATGAAGTAGTTAATAACGAGAACGGTATTAGAAAAAAAACAAGTACTGCAATCTATTAAAAATACTTGATATTTCGTTTCGCATACGCATTCCGTAATAGCACTGTTTCAAATTACCACTATCATTTAATAATCTCATAATAATATATCAGAATCTTGGATAACGTAATGGCCTTGGGCACTCATATAATATCAGTGTTCAAATTACAAATATACTTTAATGAAATAATGTAACGGATACTAATAAACCGGGATGATGGAATAATGAATGAGGAAGTTCATCTGATCGCTTGTTGAGCAGTTCAGAAGAAAGTTTCGATATTTTTACATAAGAGAAAGGAATTCTACTTACTATTGACTGAGAAAACACAAAAGTGATAAATTTTTCAACTGGAGTTACGTAGTTGATTGAATTGACTTCATTGCAATATTATATTTTATACTCATTCTTGTTTATGATGAGACGGTAGAACTGGAACCTCTGGCATAGAATGAATACAGCACAAATATTCCTCACACTCGTCAGAACTTTCATTTGTACTTTTAATTGTGCTTCAATAAACTCTTGACTGGTTCAAAAAAAGAGTTGAGCAATGGGCTGTCACTGTTCATGATTCTCGTGCCATACTAAAACCAAGCTAGAAATTATAAAACCTTCTTTGTTCCTCTCACAGAAACGTACAAAACAACCAATTACATTTTTTCTGTAACTTCAATAGTAGAGTCAATAACTATTTTCATATTCCATAAATATTCTTGCCATCCAGGTGTTCAATGTTTGTTTGGCAAAGCCTAAAGCGATGCCAATGATAGATTCTGGTCCGATGAAGCTGCTTGTAGCACCCTCCTTTACGAGGGAGTCAGCAGCCTCATTGCCTTCCAGGCCAGTATGGCCAGGAATTCAGACCAGAAACAATCTGTTAGGTCTTCCTAACTAGGACAGTTGTTTTTGGCAATTTGCTACCAAGTTCGATGTTGCTCCAACGCCGCTTGACTGTCCGAGAATATTTTCATTGACTTGAGTATGAGGTTGGATTCTTCCAATCTCTCCGCACACAATTCAATAGCGTGAGTACAGTCGCATAGGTTCCTAGGCAGGTTGATATCTCTGTCCTGGGTCTGCGACTGAAAACACCTGCACTAGAACCTGGAGGTGTTTTTGATCCATCTGTGAACCAACAACTATCTGCTTTTAATATTTCCTTCTCCTGGAGGACCCAGTCCTCTCTACTCGGAAACAGTACTTTATAAGGCAGTTCATAGTTAACAGTTGGAGGCATAAAGTCACAGGTATTTCCAGAATGCTGTGACTTCCAGTGTCAACCAGCAAACTGTTGCACTCTGCATTGAGTTGATTTGTGCAATTGGTAATGTGCACAACTCTATTACTCGACAAAATAATAATGATGATAATAATGTGTCTTTATTCTATCAATTTAGGATACATATAGTTCTTTTACATTTGGAACATTAATGATCCTAGGGCCGACGTCAAAGGCGAAGTTCCTGATGAGTGGTCTTTCAGGTCAGATGGTAAGATTACGGCTCTGCTGAACTCTGAAATCCTGATTCTGTCCCCAGAGGGGCAAGTATGTGCTCTGCTGTTTCATCATTTTCCAAACAGAGGCGACACACACTGTCTTTCGACATTCCGAGTCTCTGCATATGATCATTCAAATGACAGTGGCCTGTAAGGAGGTCTGTTAGACATCGTAGTTCATCCCTACTGTAGTCCAACCACTGTTTGGTATCAAGCTTCAAAGGTTGAATAAACGCCTTGAAGTGAGCCAATCCGCAAGATTGTGCCAGAAGTCCATAAATCTTCTTGCCATACCCGTGTTCAATATTTGTTTGGCAAAGCCTAAAGCGATGCCAATGACAGGTTCTGGTACGATAAAGCTGCTTCCTTTGCAAGGAAGGCAGCAGCCTTATTGCCTTCCAGGCCAGTATGGCCAGAAATCCAGACCAAGGACAATCTGTTGAGTCTTTCTATCGAGAAGAGACGGTTTTGACAATTTGCTACCAATTTAGATGTTACTCACACGCCGCTTGACTGTCCGAGAATATTTTCATTAACTTGAGTATGAGGTTGGATTCTTCCAATCTCTCCGCATATAATTCAATAGCGTAAATTTCCTCTTGAAATACAGTTGCATAGGTTCCTAGGCAGGTTGATATCTCCGTCCTGGGTCTGCGACTGAAAACACCTGCACCAGAACCTGATGGTGTTTTTGATCCATCTGTGAACCAACAACTATCTGCTCTTAATATTTCCTTCTCCTGGAGGATCTAGTCCTCTCTACTCGGGAACAGTACGTTATAAAGTAGTCCGTAGTTGACAGTTGGAGTCACACGCATTTCCAGAATGCTGTGACTTCCAGTGTCAACCAGCAAACTGTTGCACTCTGCATTGAGTTGATTTGTGCAATTGGTAATGTGCACAACTCTATTTGCAGTCTATCCAGCCTCTCTCATCAGAAAAATGCGGAGATGAGTTAGATCTAGAAGGATCTCCATGGCCGCTGACTGTGTGGTTGCATAGCCTGTCTCTGTAAACCAGAGAGCTTTGCCTGAGCCGTTTTCAGTAAAGACTTCGGCCACCATGCAATTGCTCCGTAAGTGATCATTGGTCTGACAATCATCACATATATCCAATAGAGTTGTTTGGGACCTAACCCTCAAGTTTTACCATAACATATCCATAGGGACGGTCTGGCTTTGTGTTGAACTTCTTCCAAGTGAAAACTTAGATGGTAGTAAAGTTATGTTTAGTAAATGTTGAATTTTTGATTATCATCGCAGAAAGTGCACAGATTGCCGTCCTTTTTTTGCTACTGCTGTAAACAGTTTCTGTTTATATGTTTCAGTTTCTGTTTTCCGTTAATCAGCTGTCATCCCCATACGAACGACAACTCTCAGAAGTTGAGAAACTTGTGCGAGAAAATTCCATTATTGGTCCATTATTTCTGGAAAAAAACTTGACTGGCAATCTGTACCTTGATATGCTTGTAGAGACTATCGCAAATCAAATTAAATTTTATTTTGTAGAAGGACAATAACCAACAAATGAAAAATCCCACGCGTGATACATTTATTCCTGTTATTCAAGGGTTGGAACGGTGCCACCTACTCTTCTAATCATTTTTATTAAAAGGAGTCAATACAATAATGAATTTCAGAACAGACAAATTCTAATTACATGTTTGAGTTGAGAACGCTATTTTTCGGAAAATTTTCATCAGAAAATGATAAGTTGATACCATTGGAAGCAGAATTGAACGACAATTAAAATTATTTTTTAAGGATGATGTGCCACTTGACCCCCTTCCATTTAAAATTCTAGGGGGAGCATCTACCCCTCTTAGGGGGTTGAACACGAGGGTTACAAACAGTCCTTGAAAGTGTCCCCTTGACAATGAAATTGACCTCCTGTTTTCGTTTTCTCATATTGTTTACTGGAAGGAAGATATTGAGGGTGGGACACCCTGTATCGTATACATGTTATATAGCGTTCTTGTAAAAGATATATGTTTAGAAAATGTTTGGGGCACAAACTGAATGAGAAAAAGTGATTTCTATGCAAATCAATGTTCATATTTGAAAGTTGTTTCAGATGGAGTTGGAATCTGAAAGGAACTTCTCTGCATGATCTTCAATTTTTTATAAACAGTTAATGTTTTCAATCTTATCCCCTCTTTTTGTAATTTTCCTACTTTCTATATAATACTGGAGATGGAGAGTTCCAAATTCAGTTATACCACATAACACGTGTCCCGTTTTCATGGCCTTTGAATAACTTTCACGTTGTCACTTTCAGATACAATTGCAAACGACGGACTCAGCCATCTTCGTGAATGATAGTGCCGTGATATATCATCGTTCACGGTCAGTCCTCTTCCCATAAATCAGACTCAAATAGGTGCAATCACTAACGTCCTGCCTAATAAACGGTATTCATAGTATTACTCGAATGAAACAAAAGAACTACTGCAGAACTGCACGAAGCGGAATTCACGAAGGTCAGATCTTACATTGAGTAATAACAGTTAATTCGTATTCGTTACCAGTTCCAACAGAATTTTATGCATTTCTGTTCAGGGAATCGAACAATTTTTTATGAATATTACATAATTTCACTGCTTCATGGAAATATTTTGTATATTCTGTTAAATGATTTGCTATAGTGAAGATTTATAGAGAAAAGGTTATACAAAAATTTGGGCTCAAATTACCAATTTCTACTATATTTCTAAATATGAATGGGCTTGTTCGCTCTTCAACTGCAACCCGAGGGGGTTTATTGTGATTCACACCTATACAAACTCAACCGAATAATTCAGCTCCTTAATGAAACCGTTTAGTTAATTTCCTTAGTGATCTTTCAGCTCAGCAGGAAAAAATGAGACTCCAAATGCTGAAAACATGATCCATCCCATCTGCAGCGGGGTATGCACAGATTATGTACCCTGCTACCAGGGTCAGAATTTTCCTGTGTACAATAATCCGTTTCTGGATTGACATTTTCCTTAATCAAGATAGGATCTAATCGGCGGTCAATCTGCCACTACCTTTGTCAGTTAGACAAGCAAAACAAATGTGTGACTTGGAAAATTGTTCTTTTGTGACGAATTTCAGGAAGACGACCTCATGGATACAGGATACCAAGTGCTTCCACCAGTCAGGAGAAGCTCTCCTAGCCCTCTCAGGTAACCTGAGTGTGCAGCTCTGGAATTGTATCTGTGGGACATCTTCTGGTGAAACCTTAACACCAACCATAATGGTATACTCGAAGAGATTACAGTGGATTGGTCGAATTAAAACGTTATTGGATGTTTAGAGTATAAGATTTCCACCTTAATGATCGTAGCAGCCATCTAATATGGCAGCAAGATGATATATTAGATTCAACCATGCAGATCTTTTGGTCTCTAGTTTGGACGAGTTTAGGCGTCTGCTCATGGGAGATTTGTTTCAAAAACTCTTGATGAAGATTCTGCTTCTGCTTTTCAAGAATTTCGTGCAAGGCACTGTAATAGAATATCCAACTTTTGCTTCCTGACTACTCCACTTATCTACCTAGGTCAACAAGAGCAGCAATTGGAGAACCGAGAAGATCTGATGTTACAGGAAAGGTCAGTCAGGGTAATTTATTCGAATCCACTTCCTTTGTAGACTCAGAGTCGGATTCTTACACCCGCATTGCAGGGTACCACAGAAAAGTAGACCATAATACTCCACAAAACAAAGGCACATCATGGACATGTGGTTCTGGCCAATTGGCTGCCATCTAAAAGCCGTTTTTGCCTAGTCCTGATTGGCGAAGGTTCTGCCGGTGGGAAAGTTATTGAAGTGCTTTAAAAGGTGGTATACCAATCATCGTGTTGGTTGCGCAAACGCAGAAAAGAACAGACTTGGTAGCGTGACAATTTTTGTCCGATCATTCAAATCGCATGGCACCCACTTTTTGAGATTTTTGACCTTTTCAATACGTTTTGAACCATCAAAAACCACAAGGGGGCTGACGTCCAGTTCTTCCGCCATTCCACGACCCATTTATGATGACTTTAGTCTCCACCAGGGTCCTCAAATACTCGTCCTGGATAACTGTAGGTCGACCATTTCGGGGCTCATCTTCGAAGATGAAATCTTCGGAACCAAGAACGCCGAACAATGCGTTTAGTAACACTGTCATAGTTGGTCTTTCCGGCTATTTCGGCATCGCTTTGGTTCAATTTGAATTCGTAAACAAAAATTGGCCGAAAATCGCTCAACGACATCATAGGCAAAAAATTTCAATTGGAAAAAATTAACAGCATCAGTGTAGGAGTATACTCGTAGAGTACAAAATTCTCTGTCGATAAGTAGAATAATTATTCAGTGAGATATGGAGCTACAAAAACACATGACATTAAAACCGACAAAATACTTAGGCCGCTGACGTCTGAACTTCCATTCATATCAGAATAAATTATACAAATAAGAAGTATGTATCAACTACATAGGTATTATTGAACTGCACGCAAAACGTACCACCAATGGTGTTGAATAATCTGGATTTTTATTGCGACAAACCATTTTCTGTATAATATTGATCTCATTGTAGACCAGGGTCGATAATTTTTGAAACCAAAAAATAACAGTACGATGAAACTCATTAGAAAAGGAAGGGAATGTGATAAAAATGAAAGGAAAACTGAATTACGGGCGATTTGACTTCGGGAAGTGGGAGGGGGTCTCTCGAGGTTTAACTGTTGAG
>NW_019295489.1:16735-28679 GCF_000500325.1 Leptinotarsa decemlineata
GTGTTGTCGAAATTGATGTTATGTCCTGTTTGAAGTACGTGTTGGAAGAGAGAAGACGTGGTGACTTTTCCCTTCACTGCTAGTTTGTGTTCATCTTTGCGAATGTTGATTCGTCTGTTGGTCTGGCCGATGTAAGTCCTGTCACAATCATGGCATGGTACTTCATACACTCCTTGTGATTCCAGTGGTATCTGATCCTTGGGATTACGAAGCATGGACCTTATTGTTCGTTCTGGTACGAACGAAGTTGATATGTTATGTCGGTGAAGTATTCTGCTGATTTTATCTGTTGTTCCTGCAATATATGGTAGTGTGGTTGTTATGACCGGTGTATCTCGAGTTTTTTGTTGTTTCCGTGTGGTCTTGGCAGCCGCTTTTATACTTCTTGTGAAAAAAGTTATAGATCTTCTTATCACCTAATACAACTTTGCTATTTAAGTTTTTTCCATAGGACTTGTAGTTTTGCCGGAAATCGAGATAAACCATTTTTTACCCTTAAAAACTCTCCCCCTCCCAATTTTCCCACCTTTTCTAATGGGTTTTATCCTACTACCATTTTTTTCACTTCTTACCGTTTTTGAAGGCGCCCTGGTCTATTGGTTCAGTTTACCGATATAAAATTTGAATGTATTCAGTAAGTATGAAAGTATTGGTCAATAATTGTTATGATCCAAAAAAAAAAAATTGGAAATGCAAAAATTTCGATAAAATTGTTTGATGATATAAAACAAAGTATTCTTTATTGAAAAGTGCTAAAAACCTGTCCAAAATTTGAGTATTTCCTAAAGATCTCAGTACGCCTCTGCCACAGACGATTAAGAACAAAACATCCTGAAGCAACGCCAGACTGCATGACTTGTAAAGTCAGCCCTGAACCTTGACCTATATCGGAATATATTACAAAATATGCTCTCGGAAAAGTTGATTGCGAAGCCTTGAGAGATCGCCCCGAAGGCATATACATGTCACACGGGACGCTGTAATTTAACTCACGTATAGCTCATGTATTATGTAAACGTATCCGTAGTGTACAGTAGGCTACGAGAGAAACTGATCTGGTTCGAAAGTACAGGAAAATGTGGGAAACTTCGGAAGGAAGTTCTTTCAACTTCGAAGAAAACTCTTGATAAGGAGACGTTTAGATTATGCTCAGCTTCTTTCAGATAAGAATTTTCCTTTCGAAATAACTACATTGGCTATACTCAAACTGCAGGTTGAGTAGAGCTAAGAAGATGGCAGTTTCAAGTGATTCTTGAAAATAGCTCCAAAGCAGCAGCCGAAATGTCGAAAAGATGAAAGTTATAGACGCGGTTCAAGCCGGACAACACTATATCCAATTACTGACTGCGGAAACCTATCCAAACACACACGCAGATGTGCTATCATCTTCATGGCTCTACTCAAACTGAACGTTTTATCTTCCTGTTTGTTCTTTTATGCGGTTAGAACGACTTAGTGCAGGTATTGCAGGTAAATTTGCCTGTATTTGGGTTACAGCAGGTAATATCCTTTGTGTTGGATTTTCTCTAGGTTCACTGTTTTTAGGAATGTGTATTTATTGTGTAGTATATTCAATGTTAGATCTTTTTGTGTNTTATTTCTGAAAGTGTCATAAACTATGCAGGTCTGTATGTTTGCGTAAGGACAATGCCGTTTACTTCGACTATACACTTGGGTGGATATGGAGTAGAAACTGAATAAGAGAAACTTATTTCTTTGTAGTTAATAATAATATGTTTGAAAGTAGTTGTTTGGGATGCCCTTTGTTCTGTAATTTGAGTCTAAAATAATTACTGTACGTGATCTATACATCTTTGAAGATTTTATATTGGAATTTATCATTTCTTTCCTTTCTCCGAAAGTATCTCGCATTTTTCTCTAATGATGGAGAAGTGAAAAAGCCATTTTTCCAAAGACTAATGCCTCCTAAAAACCTACCTTTCATTTCAAATCAAATACTGCAGACTGAAACCAATTAATGTGTATCAAAATATGTAGAGTTGTTTTCAGAAAACTAGTTTCATAACAGTATATAAATAAAATGATTTAAATGCAGAAGATTTTTGGATTCTTCAATCCCGCACTAAAAACAACTTTCATATGTTACTTGTGGCTGATTAGATCTTCGGTTCTTTGAAAATTCAAATGTTCCATTAAAACGCCCCGTCATTTGTAAATTGCTTTACGAGGATGAGAATTCATGCATCAAAATTCTTGAAGAAGTTGAAAAGGATATATCACAAAGAGTTGAAAAAATGTATCTAATGGATAGAGGAAGAAATACGGAAATAGTACAGTCTATACGAAGTCAATTGGAACAGCTATTCAGAACAATAATATATTCATTGATATTGAAATTTTAATCAGAATTTCGAATTCTTTTATCAATATCTAGAAACGAGAGTTGATTCTTCTCAATTTGACGTAGTTGGATTTCGAATACAACGTTTTGTACTTTCTGGTCCACCCTCAAACTAATTTTTTTGAATGTGAACCTGCATATTTTATGACACTTCAACATAAATTTTCACGCTGAAATCAACGATATATCATACACTGCCATTCAAAGTTGATTTTCAGGTGATTTTGAGCCTTATTCAAATTTATTTGGTTCGGATCTGTATTATTTTTTCCTATGGTGAAACTAACACCGTGCAATACATTTCGATAAGAAAATCAACTCACTCATCTTGAACTGAATGGAACGTATCAGAATCAAAGCAAGAAAAAAGTAATAATTATTTACATATTTCAACTTGTGATGCACTGTTTGGAACCTTTGATGTTGTAATTATTAATACTGGAGTTTTCTCCTAACTCCAAACCGTTATTTAAACACCTCGACACGTGTTTCGATCACCAAGTGATCATCTCCTAGAGCAGTGGTTCTTAACCGGTGGTCTGCTGAGCCATCCTAAAAATATGTTAGATGAGTGGACACGATACGGAGAGGGAGCTATTTTGTCAAGAACTTGAAAAGACGTCGCAATAAGTCAATATATGGAGAAACATGGACTAATGTGGGAACGGCTTGCGTGGTTTTGTACGGACGGTGCTCCCGCTATGCTTGATTCCCGCTCTGGTCTTGCAGCATTGATAAAAACCAAAAATCCGTTTGCAATTAAGACGCACTGCGTTATTCATCGTCAAGCACTAGCTGCCAAGACGCTTGCAGAATGCTTTGCTTTGACGATGAAAATAGCGATAAAAATACATTAAAAAGAGTGCACTCAATACTCGTCTCTTCAAACAATTGTGTTCTGATATGAACTCTGAACATGAAACTGAGCTTTTCCACAAGGAAGTGCGTTGGCTTTCCAAAGGAAACATGCTGTTGGGGTTGTACGAACTAAGAGAGGAAGTAAAAATATTTTTAACTAACAAGGAAAACAAAGATTTGTTTGATCAGTTCTGCGAGTCCAAATTTCGAATACATTTTACTTGTTTGGTCAATTTTTTTGCGCAACTAAATAAATTAAACCTTCTACTGCAAGGGTTGGAAAATTTGAAGTTGCAAGGCATGAGCAATATTTTTGACCTGACCGAAATTTTGTCAAATGGTCCCGCATGACTATAAGGTTAAGAACCACTGTCCTAGAGGAAGATCAAACATTAAATTTCGTTAATGAATTAGGTATTTCTCCACTTGCAATATGTAAATTATTATTACTTTTTTCTTGCTTTGATTCTAATACGTTCCATTCAGTTAAAGATGAGTGAGTTGATTTTCTTATCGAAGTGTATTGCATGATGTTAATTTCACCAAAGCTAAATTCAATACAGATCCGAACCAAATAAATTTGAATAAAGGTCAAAATCACCTGAAAACAATCTCTGAATGGCATTGTATGAAATATAGTTGAATTCAGCGTGTGAAAAGTTATTTCTGAAAGTGTCATAAACTATGCAGGTCTGTATTGAAAAAAATGAAGTTGAGGGTGGCCCAGAGACTACGAAACGTTGGATTCAAAATCTGATTTTGATAATTTTTGAAATAACGTGGAAAAAATAATCAAAATGGCAAAAATTCACTTTCCTTATGATATCTCAATAACCAACTCTTTCTCCATTTGACCCACCTTCTAAGTCTTATGGTTAGGAGTTACCAATATAATTCCATTGAAAAAGTGGCCACTATGTATGATAGAACTGGCCGATATTTTCATGAGAATGTATGATGGTTTTGTCAAATTTTTGGTGAAAAACTTACAAAGTGTTTCCAAAGTGGTGGTTCACATGTCAATTTATAGGAAAGGTCGACGGAATACTGTTGAATCTCAAATTATTTGTTAGAATACCTCAATTTTGTAATTATCTCAATGTCAAATATCAATTTATATACTATAAGAAATACCACGAATAAAGTACACCTGTTTTTCGAATTTATGAACATAGTCAGCGTCAGCGTCAGCGCCAATGGACTGAAATATCGCATTTAACAGGAATATATTATGCTGGCGATAGTGGATGTTGACGATTTGGCAATACGTACGAGGTCCGTTCAAAAAATAAGGTGCTCAAATTTCGCGGGCTACATACATACATTCAGTTAGCGATTTTTTATTTTTTTATGTTGGTGGGATCTCTCTATTAATTGTATCAATGTATCCTTCTCATTGAATTTTACTATGAAAACATTTTTAATTTACATTGCGCGATATAGTTTCATTTTATTGTTATGTTTTATACTTGTATATTGTAACTCCCACAGGTGTATGTTATAGTCTGTCAATTAGGGACAAGTACCGTAATCGAAAGATAGTTTTCTATATTCGAAGCTACCGTTATCGTTTCCAATTACCCGCACTTTCTGATGACTAATGTTTACGTTCATTTCGTATTCAAGGCATGATATGAAGTACACATTTCATGATTAGTTGAAAAATATGCGACAGGAACGTTGATGAGCCATCGTTACTGAAATGTAAAAAAGAAAATATCGATTTTAACGGATGCATTCTGCACTAAATTTAAACGTAAAAGGAGTTTTCGGAAAATCATCAAACCTATGAAATGAAAACAAGTTTATTTGAAACAACTGCTACCCCATAGGTATACTTCGATGTATGAATCTGAAAGATATCTCCTAAAACTTGTTGATACTTCGATCCGCCAACATCTCCATATCTGAAGCCACACATTTTTTTCTGTAGGATCATTCGAAATCAAAATCTATCCAGATTTATATATATTGAAAATCGACCTACTTCAGGCAATTTGTTCGATATAGAACAAATTGCCTGATGGCGCCGTAGAAAAATTTTTCTTCAAATACTATATATGGCGGCACGATGTCGTCATCTATGGAAAAATTGGTAAACAACTTAATGTAGTGAGAAAGAAAAGATAATGTTCGTTTCGTTTTTTAATAAAATATTCGAAAATTTTTCGCCATTTCTCATTAATCGAAATCAAGTAGAATTTTTTTCACTTAAAATATGTCTCTTGTACTACAAATTTGAAAAATACCATGTGTATGTGAAACTATATTTGGGGTGTTCTTGTTTGACGTTTCGTCTAGTACTGCGGTAGACATTATCAAAGGCAATGTGGCAACCGACGAAGTTTTCGGATCATACTAACAGCAGATACTACGTTTGTCTAAGGTTTTATTCCATTGATAGCAGGCAAGACGACGTTTCTATTGATTAGATTAAATGACCTTATTTGTGTGCAATTAAGGACAGGCAGCCATATTTTATTAATGTTAATCCCTTCTTTCTTTTTGGTGGAACTTTCTCTGTGATGAATTTCTATTAAGTCGTTATATAGTCTTGAAAGTAATTCCGAATTGTGACCCGTATTTGTGTTTCTTGGAACGTCTACGGTACCGACAATGAAACCGATTGATCTTCAAGGCACATTTGTCGAGAAGAAATGCAAATACAGGTAGATTTTTCATTCAACTGCGACATCTCTCAATCATAACCTCAACTATCATACCTCCCCGCCTTTCCTTTGAGATTTCACCCTCAGAATTTCAATGGTGATAGAACTAAGTCTGTGAAAGGTAATTTTAGTGGAAATTAATTCATGTGACTCCACTTGCGGGAAAAATAATGTCAAGTATCTTCCGAAATCATAATTTGAAGTACGGAACCGTTGTTTTTCCCGCAAGAGGGTGCCAAAATGAAAAGTTGCGTAGTGAACAGTCACATGGATGAATTCCTATTAAAATTACCATTTCAATGATATGTCACACTCAGTATTTTCCCCATTCAAATTATATTGGTGATAATCACAAAGGAAAGGAGAAAGGAGGATGTACGATAGTTGAGGTTATGATACAAAGATCGCTCTCGATTTAAAAATCAACCAATTCTGGCATTTTTTTCAACAAATGTGTAGATATTCGATCTATTTCGTTACCGACGCCACAGACTATGATAAAAGTGTAAGTGATCGCAGTCTGAAGATGGATATTTGAGATTCACTATTAATGAAGATCTTTATTAACGCAATCGAGCTCAAAACATGGATTTTTATGTTTGTTTATCCATTGGTGTGCAATAATCTCAAAAACGGCTTATGAGATTTGGGAGCGGATTCCACTAATATATTGTGGTAATTTTCAATTATCATTTAGTGAATGAATTATTTTAATTGATTGATAAACAAGAAAAGTGTAAAAATTCAAAAATTTCGTCAAAAATTTGCTGAAAAAAATACTGTTGATTTAGCTGAAACTTTTGTTGACTATATTTATAGTTTGTAGAACATTCTTTTTCAAAATCAAAGATTCCAGAGATCCGATTGATCTCGAGAAGTCTTATCAGCTAGAGTCATAAATTCATTCAGAAAGGTTGAAAATTATCGTTATCAAGTCGCTAACTTGAGTTCAATGTTTTTTGTGTGTGTCATCAGCATTGGCCATGAGCATCGTGTCCTGGGTAGGTAATCTTAATAACTCCCCGAGCCACATAGGGAACATCATAGTTATTCCCAGTCCGTCAGCCATATTATATTGCAGTATCATCCCAGCTTCAACTATATAGATAAATTCTCCAGAGAAAAATATCTAGTCGAGGTTGGGATCGACCTCAATGTCGGGCGCAATTTGAAGGCGATTGGCCATGTTTCATGATGAATTTCGTTAGTTTGGACTTCCATTGTCTGATATTATATAAAATGATTTGAAATCCCTGAAAGAACTAATAAAAAAGGAAGAAATAAAAGTGAATAGCTGAAAATGATAAATATATTCAGCAAAAAAACCTGAAATGAAATAATAGTGAAATAAAATACAAGTAATTTTTTGCTGAATATAATTGTTATTTTTCAGCTATTCATTTTTAATTCTCCCTTTTTTTATTAGTTCTTTCAGGGATTTCTAATCATTTCATATAATACTGTTTGTTGCCCGCAGCTTCGTCCGTGTAGAATTTGGTAGTTGTAGTACTAATTAGTACTATGTTGCTGTATCGCTGCTGTTCCAATTGACAGAATCAGAATCAACGAACTTAGGCGTGCGCAGCGTTATAGAACAGCGCTTTCAAAAAATTGTTCTACAACGCCATCTAGTGGTGAGTTACAGAAAAATTGATAGCCTAAAAACATTGTCTATGAAAAATTACTTATACATGTTAAGTTTCATCACGATTGGTTGAGCGATGTAGAAGTGTATCACTTAGCAACCAACCAACCAACAAACATCCATTTTTATATATTAGATCAGACAATGAAAGTCCGAACTAATGGAGTTCAATGTTATTATTAATAATGTAACAATCCTTCAAAGGTGGTAGCTAAAACTATTTTATGAAAACATATTTTAAACATATTTTTTAAACATAAGAATAGGATACCTAAATTTGGGGAACATTTCGGTCGATTCAAAACTTGACAAAAAAATTCACGAATAGACAAAAACAGAAGTTTATAGCTTTCGAATGCATTAAAGTAACATTATTCAATCGAATTCCGTACCGCTGATTCCCGACAAAGGAGATTTATACCAAACAAACTTCGAAAAACTTTCCATTCAAACTGGTATCTGTACAAGAAAATCGATTGCCTGGATTTCACAGAAAACTGCGACGACAAATAGCACCAATCCGTGGATACGATTTTATCTCCATTAAAATATTCCGCTGACTTCTCCGTGAAATTCGATGAAAAACCACTAAAACCCATTAGAGCGTGTACGGAATTTATTAAAGGCAATAACAATGAACCCGCCTGGTTGAGGAACGGTGAAGCTTGTGAGCTTTTATTAATTTTCCGAAACAATATAGTGCAAGACTTTGTTTCGGGGTAATAGGCGGCTTTCCAGACAACGAGCTAAATGGAAAAACCTCGTTCAATTTTCTTTATTGAACAATATAAGTGGCTAAAAAAGTTAGGGGGCCTGTTGGTGTTCGAGAAAATGATTCTCATCGAAAAATAAGTTTTTTTCATTGTATTTACCGTGAAAATGTATTGAAAACGAACTAATAAAAAAAAAGAAAAGGTATTTCTCCTGATTCCATTTATTGAACATTAAATCGAATTCATCTCCTGGTTTGGATGGAATGAGCCCCTTTTTTCTCAAAAAGTTTGCCGAAACTCTCTGCTCTCCGTTGTCAACAATTATGTCAGTCTCTTTCGCAAAATCTCGCATCCCACGGGCTTGGAAGAAGGCATCTGTCGCCGCTATTTTCAAAAAAGGCGATAAACCCAATCCAATTATCTACAGGCCCATTAGTCTTTTATCTGTACCTTCCAAAGTAATAGAATCCATCATCGTAGAAGATATGTCAGAATTTTTAACAAAAAACGCAATCATACCACCAGAACAACATGGTTTCGTCAAAGGTAGATCAACCACCAGCAATCTACTACAATGCATGAACGATTGGACGACAGGTTACGATAGGAAAATACTGACAGATATCGTTTATCTTGACTTTGCCAAGGCTTTCGACAGGGTCCCAGTGAGGAGGCTAATGCACAAACTTGACACACACGGTATTCGAGGCCAACTAAACCTATGGATCGAAAATTACATGACAGATAGAACTTTCTCGGTCAAAGTGGGTCACTCTTTTTCTTCCCACAGACAAGTCATAAGAGGAGTTTCCCAGGGATATGTTCTTGGCCCGCTCCTCTTCGTTGTTTATGCAAGTGATCTTGCACTTCACATAAAGTCCAGCAAGTCGTTTCATGCCGATGATACTAAACTGTATGGAAATGCCTTAGTCGAACATCATTCCCTTCAAGAAGCCCTCAACTCGATTAGTCAGTGGTGCGAGGATTGGCTTCTACCTCTTAACGTCGACAAATGCGTCGTACTTCATCAAAAAAAGAACAATCTACTCCATACGTACACAATAAGCGGCCAATCGTTACGTACAGTGTCCTCACATGTAGACTTGGGAGTGACTATTAATACCGACTTAACTTGGTCCGAACATATAATATCCACATGCAAACGCGCAAACACACTGATTTACATCATCCGCAAAACGTTCCTTCATCTATTATATTCAAGTTCCATAAAACTTTACAAAACCTACTTTCGGCCAGTCATGGAGTATGCAGGTCCAGTGTGGTGTCCTGTTCTGGTGCGCGATAGGGACTTGTTGGAAAATGTAGAGCGTCGAGCCACACGTATGACTTTTGGTGAAGTGCGTCCAAATGTGGTGGATAAGTATTTGCCGTATACATTTCATAAGAAGATTACCTTTCTGAAATATGTAGTGTTGAAATTCTGGTATACTGAAGCAGTGTTTGTATTTGCTATATTCCACGCCAACATTTCAGTTCATCTTTCAACCAATGATAAATTTTAAAAAACTTCAGTACAAACTTAGTCTACGTTTGGTCGTGATAGTAACATGTGAGAAATGATCTGTTCCTAGAGTTCTGGAGCTCTTCAACTCCTACATAATGTCCCCCCTCCCTGGGGGTTACTTATATCATTAATGCGATTGCGCTTTACAGTAACGAGTCACACAAGGTTGAAAAACAAATGATGGTAACCTCACTTGTGCCGTAATTAATGTAGACGTAATTAATGTAGGAAAGATAAAAATAAATCAATTTTTCAAAATTCAATTGAACATTTTGTTAACATTCAGTTTAATAGAATACACACACATACTAATCACTCTAACAAAATATTTAAAAAATGCTATGGCAAAATAATGCAGAGATGGCGAATGTGTTGAGTTGTGGTTTACAAAATATTTTCTTCTGTCTGCTCATAAATATGTTAAGACCATATTAGTTGTCTAACGAAAAGAGAAGGAATTGTAGTATCCCGTCAATAAAGAAGGAACGCATTATTTTTTGAAAAGCTATTATTATAATAGTTTGGCAAAATTTTGAATGAAACAATCTAATCTTTGATTTTTAAGAAAATCGATTTCAATACTATAAATATATTCAACGGGATTGACTGACCAGTGTTTTAACAGTACTTTTTTCCAACAAATAAGTGTCGTGATTCTTTAAAATTTTACTTATTTTTAGATTGAGATGTGTACTGAAAGTGTTCACTTATTATAGACTTCCTACAGTAGAATCATCTAAATGAATGTTCACGTAACGTGAATTCATCAAGTTTTCCCATGATATCATTGTTATATGTAGAAAAAAGGAATTGTAATTGAAATTCTAATTTGTATTTATGTAACACGGTCAATTTCATAAAGATGGTTTTAAGGAACATTCTAAAAAAGCTTTAGTTTAAATACGTCTTATATTAGTCAGCAGAAATTAGAACAGTTTTTTATAAGACTATGATAAGGATAAAATTTTGATAACAGTGTTTTGAGTAAGTTGTCACTGATAGAAATATTCAGTTTCAACGAAATATACTGATAAATTTTTGCCAATTTCATAATATTCATAATAAGATTGAAACACGAAAGGAGTAAATATTTTAGGAGACATTCCTTTTTGTAAAGAGTTGTAAAGAAAATAGAAAAAGAAGAAAGTCAAAATTTTTTTTTCCACAAAAAACTTTCGAAATGTTATACAAGTATGTCATCTGAATATCATTTTTTTGAGGACCTGACGTCATTTTCAAAATTAATTGTGTATAAGCTATATTACAGGTAATTTCCTACATTCTCCGTAACCNAAAGCCAAAAGCTTTCTTTCCCAAAAACTAATCTCTCCTAATCCCACATCCTTCGATTTATATAAATTGCCTGTAAATATGATATGTACTGTTATTATTCAGGGAAGTGCACGATTCATTCATGGCATTTTTTCACAATCATAAATCTTTTTGAAGCAAATCATTTATTTTTCGTGACCTGAAACTCCACGCCAGAAAAGAAAAGATACTCAATCAGTCCTCGTTGACGTTTGAGCGATCCATAAATAAGAGAACAGTTTTGGAAGGAGCATTTCAAGTTATGAACAGTTCGATACCCTTCTCCATATGGTTTTTTACAGTACCTAGACCGCCGGGTATTACGTATCTGTTAGGAGTATTTGAACATGTGCAGTGTTGGCCTCAGAGTTAGCCTTTATCGCCAGAGTTATAGTTCAAGTAAAAGATATAGTGCCCCCTACCTTGCAGCAGTTCCCCTTTAATAACACACACACACACACAACGCGATACTCATCGCTACATTCTGTTGGTCACCGTAACATGACTTCAAATTTAATTTTATGACTCTTCAGCCAATCATAAAACTCGGTTAGTGAAAATTATCCAATACGAACCGCCAATCCTTCAGTCCACGTGGACTAATTCGATGCGGCATAATTCCTTTGTATTGGTTTTTTCGGCCTTTGACTTCGCCGACACCTTCAAGATTACTATATCGGTTACTTCGACTATAGCCTTTAGAATGCACGTTTCTACGGATGCTGCAGCTTATTGACGAGACCGGTGGTGTCTAACAGCTCGAAGGTATCCTGGAAATACATTCCAGAAATATTTTGCCATGCTCAAACAGATACAAGTCTGAGGTTCTTCAAGGATACTTCAATATAAAAAATAGTGAAG
>NW_019295490.1:0-17617 GCF_000500325.1 Leptinotarsa decemlineata
TTGAGATATTCTGAAATGACAAATTATTTTTCATGTCAGAAAAATTCTAATTGATGCAGTTACTGATCGACAGAAGGAATAGAGATTTGGAAAAACCCATTTTCCTCGTCGCTGCTCTTTTCCTTATCCACTTATTTGTGATGCCGTGTTTGCCTTCATAAACCAGATTCGAAGTGATACACTTTTATGTATTTCATTGGTTGTGAGTACATATTTGTTATATCCTTCTGGAAATGGGCAAGACGACACAGTTTCCCTTCAGGAGCATTATGTTTAATGAAAATCCCCTCTACAAATCGTATTTTCACAAATATTATGCTACTTATAACATCCATACCTGCTATCACAATAAAACATATTCACGAAATGATATCATATGGTCGTGAGGGGCTAGTTCATAACCTAATTTATTTTGTGATAACTAAACAAATCAGTTCAAATGACAAAAATATTTGAGTTCATTAAAATACTAGCGTACTGCCCCGGCTCCGTACGGGTGCAATGCTGATACTGAATATACATATAAACGCGATGGTGGCATATTGTTTTATGTATATTATATGCACAATGTAATAAAGGTAATTGTTTGGATAAGGATTATTACTGTATTGCTTAAAATTGTTTCGTAAATAAGCCATTATTTCTCGAGGATAAAAAATGGTTATTGTGGGTCTTCCCTTTCAAATAGACATATACCATCGTGAATATTTTTGCAGATCTTTGAAAGGTTTAAGTTCAGCAGATAGTACTACAGGACTATGTGGAACCAGCGTTAGTCTGTGACTCAGGATTTCGAAATACTTTTGACAGCCTTCAGGTAGAAAGTCAGCCTTCAGGTGATTTACTTTTTCATCTAATTATTTTTGAAACCTGACTCTACTGTGTGTGGAGTGTTTGCATGGTGGTCCCCTGTACGCACAAATGCGTTTCTGGACTGAACTGTTCTTAAAGGACAAGTGTAAGTAGGTGAGGGCGATGGCATTTCCTCTCACAAAGACACCATCTATGGAATCGACAGAGAATTGAATCCTCGAATATTAAAGATTAACGACGCTTTTCATGGCGATCAGTTGCAAAGCTTTGACATCGACCGCCGACGAGATTCGTCTTCTGTCTGCCACTGCAGCTTCCGCTACAAGGCAACACGAATTAGCCACTGCCAAGAACCAATGATTCTCTTGATGCATTTTGCAATATAATTTATAATATACCATTCAATTACAATCAAAACTGAAATCAAGGCAGAATACCAGGTGATGGTTTTTTGCGACAATATGATAGAGTAATAATTCTCCATGGTCTAACTTCTACAGTTAAGGCAACGAAACGCAATGAAATATCCATTGTAGCCAACTGTCGTTTCTTCAAAGGATAGTTCTTCTATTGAATGTGCGGCAAAAATCTACGTTCATTTCTATACGTTTGATATAACAGTTATTTTATAACGTCGTCTCATTGGTCTCCAGAATAATTTTGGGAATTCATCAAAGAAGCTTCAGCATTGCCTTTTTTTATTTATACCGTCATCAGACTAATAATTCATCAGGTCCTGATAAATTTTACGGGGCCATACAAGAAATATAATGTTGTAGATCATGCCCGAAAGAAAGTAACGCCTGCCGCCACATAAACCAAACGTGACGTAGCTAAGAGCGCGGAAATGCCCAATGTCCCCTGCCGCTCGAGAAGCAGCAAGAACTTCGGCGAAAATTCTACGATGTTCGATTACGATATTTAAACGCTAGCGGCGGGCATATCGAGACAGTCAAGTGAAAGATACACTGCGATACGCGAAGTGATCTAGTAAGGTGATTGACATTAAAATGATAGTTGAATTTTAAGTTGAAGTGTTTGTTGTATTTGAAGTGAAATAAAGTTAAGTTTGATTATTCAGTGTAGTCAATTATTGATCAATCCACGGGGAAAAACGTAACAATATTCATATTTCAGCTTGAATGTAGTCATCTTTCTTCGTGAATTTCATTGGTTCGGACTTCCATTGTCTAATATGTTATATGATTTGAAATCCCTGTAAGAACAAATAAAATTGAAAACTAAAAAGAATATCTAGTTGAAAATAACAATTATATCACGCANGACAAAAATATTTGAGTTCATTAAAATACTAGCGTACTGCCCCGGCTCCGTACGGGTGCAATGCTGATACTGAATATACATATAAACAGGATGGTGGCATATTGTTTTATGTATATTATATGCACAATGTAATAAAGGTAATTGTTTGGATAAGGATTATTACTGTATTGCTTAAAATTGTTTCGTAAATAAGTCATTATTGGTTTTTTGCGACAATATGATAGAGTAATAATTCTCCTTGGTCTAACTTCTACAGTTGAGGCAACGAAACGCAATGAAATATCCATTGTAGCCAACCGTCGTTTCTTCAAAGGATAGTCTCTATTGAATGTGCGGCAAAAATCTACATTCATTCCTATACGTTTGATATAATAGTTATTTTATAACGTCGTCTCATTGGTCTCCAGAATAATTTTGGGAATTCATCAAAGAAGCTTCAGCATTGCCTTTTTTTTATTTATACCGTCAATTCATAATTTAACGTAAAAGTTTGAATATATTCAATACCTTCTGGGTTGTTAAAAACGTATGGCCGAAGCACTGTCAAGAACACACAACATCGTCCGAACTGAAGAGGCGTCACGATGTCAACACCGAAACAATTGAAACCACGAGGTAGAATTTTCACTCGCGACCGGCGACGATACGATTCAAAGTCGTTAGGAAACAACTGCCGGCGTCTCGACGCTGCCACCACATGGTTTATTAAGGGAGAGCGCAACTCCAAACGTGCATGACCTATGGACTAGACTGGGTCATAAGGGCGCTATGAAGTTGTAGGAGGAATGGGATATTTCATTATTCATATAATATGATTTCACCTGTGTTGAAGCTTCTGAAGAGTATTTCAGTACGAGACGTGGGTTCTTTTTTTTAACGCACAACATATACAGGGTGTTCCAAATTAAGTCGGCACCATTGCCAACTCCATTATTATTGATGCTACGAATTCGATCACATGGACAAACTAGTAGCATTTTCAATGACCTTCTCGATGCCGAAAACAAAAAAATGACAGTCGCGTTTCTAAAATATTTCATAAATGATATTTGTTTTCGATGGAACATCCTATATTTTATCATACATTTCAATTCGTAATAACATATTCAACAACAAAGCTCATATCTCCGTTCTTCCTGAAGTTGAAAATGCTGAAGTTGAAAATGAGTGACTTTTGTGGAAATATATATTTCATTCACTAGTACAAAAACTTTCTTTGTTTTGGCGAATAAAGAGCTATGAAATATCAAGTAAATATTCAAAAACATCGCCTTCTTGTTGAACACATATTTGGGCCCTTCTCTTGACACTACGTGTTGCTTTCAACACAATTCGGCCATCAATTCAATCAATTATAATTTCAATACAATTCTTCAGTTCATCTACATCATTATTATTTATTTTGTACACCTCATATTTCAGAAATCCCCAAAAATGAAAATCTAGAGGTGTCATGTCTGGTGAACGAGAATGCCACTTAACAGGACCATTTGTAGCAATCCATCTGTTTCCAAAACAGTCTCGCAACATTCTTTTTACGCCACTGAAATTATGTGCCGGTGCTCCATCCTGCTGAAAATTGATCATCTGACGAATCTCCAGATCAAGATTATCGAAAAACTCTTGCAACACTTTTGTTAATAAATTAATGTTAGGGGGTCCGTTCAAAGAACCATGGTAGAAAAATGGACCCATAGTTCTGCCTCTAAATAGACCACACCAAACATTAATACTAAATCGTCTTTGCGAAAAAACAATTTTATTCATGTGAAAATGTTTGCCAATATTTGTGTTGAATTTCGGAAACTTTTTCTTCGCTCTACTTGAAGAAATTTTATGTTTTCCTTGAAAATAGAGTAAAGTCCGTAAAACATGAAGGAAGCCAAACTGCAGAAGCAAAATCTGACATTCTTAACGAATTATATTTTTGGCCGTGGACTTTGCCCATTTTCATAGTCATATAGGAGAATTAAAAATTAATAAAATAAAATCACGCTATTCAAGACTTCACTTGAAGGAAATCATTTTTCAAAGCACAATTACAGAAAAGAAAACTATTTACATTAAAATACTAGGATATCGAAAAAAGAAGTTCCCTTTTTACTGACTATTTCTGTTCATATTGAGAATATTAGCGAAGCAGATTTCCCACTGGAATTTTCTAACTTGCTATCAGATCTTTTTTACTAGTCAAAACCGGAATGAGATTGGACAATTCAATGTTAGCCGGGAAGAAAGTTTCCCCAACTAGAAGTAATAACCTAGTTCTTTGCGAAATCACATTTTCCTACATGATATATTTATATAGTTGAAGCTAAGGTGTTGATTCTTGTATGGTTCGATTTTTTCGTTGAATATCCATTTTGTTTCGGTGAATTGGTAAACAGCGTTCATGAAAAATTCCTTGTAAAGACAACAACCTTTGAACATCGTGATTTACGAATATTGGACCATTTTTGACACGTTTTCCAGTGACATTTCAGTAAATTTCAATGATTTCTGCAAGTTTCTTTGAAACGTGATTTCTCTGTTAAATGATATATACATATCGAAGATCTGATGCATCATCCTTACATCATAACAGCTAGTATCATTCCTCCCCAGGTGCTATCACGTCGATTGGTCAACATAAATCAGTGAGGATGTATTGTTCTCCAAAGTATCTCGATTGAATTCCATATTGCAGTGACCTTAATATGCCCAAAAAGAATATGTCATTCGAATTGAAAGGGGTATATTTTTAGAAGAGATTAATTGTTGGGAACGAAAGGTTTCAGCTTTCTACTTCTTCATCTTAATATGATGATGAAAATGTGAGAATCTTCCAAAGAAAGGAACTAAGCAATCACTTTCAAAATAGTAACTTCATACAAAGATGTGTAGATCATGCAAAAAATTATTTTCAGAAACAAATTGGAATAAACAACCCTCTCGAAGCAGCTACTTTCATATAAACTTTGCATTACAAGAGACACGGGAAAAAATACTTTCGAAAAAAATACTTTTATATGAACACAGAATTATACAAAAAACACGTTTCTCTATTAAGTTTGTATTTCAAACATTTCTTATGGAATTGAATCAGATATTATTCATAGGATTGTTACACAATATGGTAAATGAAAGAGGTAAAATTTCACTCACATGGAACATTGTCTTCTAACTGGTAAACATCCGATGTTTCGCCGTCAGACACCTGCCTTATTGCCTGTTCGGCAATTCATTTGCTTATTTGGTAAAATCCCATCCATAGGAATCTTGTTAACATTGAAAGGGGGATATTTTTAGGAGACAATAATTTTTGGGAAAGAAAAGTTTCGGCTTTCCACTTCTCCATCTTGATACAAGTCTATGTTATTGTTCTAGTGTCACTTTCAACACAATGAGTAATTTCTTCTAACTTTTGGAAACACAAACAAAATTTATTGGTTTCATATTTGAGACCATTAACGACCATGGAGATGATAAAAATTACAACTTTCTATTTTGATGACCATATGGAAACCTTTTTTGTGACCATACTAGTTGAAGATAAGTTTTAAGGAAGTTTTGGTACGAACAGAACATTCTCGAGTATTTTGAGCTTCCAGTGATTTGCAATTTGCAATAAGTGCCTCAATTTGAATAGTATCATATCCATTGGAAGTTTCTCATCATTCGCCACTTTGACAAATCTGGTATATTCAGTAAATTCAGTAAACCATTCCTTCTAAAAACTCATTTGTTGAGAAGCTTCTGACTCATTAATCCAAACTTCATCATCTTGAATTGCAGATGTGAATAAAAAGTCATTTGTACCTTTTTTTTACATTGGTTTCTTTCTTCTGTTCTGCGTTCGTTCGTTTCATTGACTGAATTTTGGCATATTTCACCTGGTGACTTTCTTCGATGATCGCTATTGAAATATTGAAACTTCTGATTCGGAATTCTTGTTTATCTGATCATCATACTTCAAACGGGTAAGTTCTAGATAGGCTAAAAAGTCTAGAGCCTAACACATAGATGGAGCTAGTCTTATTGCGTTTACAACTTTTTAGGTTAGTACTATGGCTAAATGCGCCACACGGAAGCAAAAGCCAGACTCAGGCGATAACCATGGGAAGATTACTATCTTCTCCGGCCAGAAAAGTGAGAATCTCTGGAAGGGAGATTGACTGGCAAGCGCGGGTAAAGTACCTCGGCCTTCTAATAGACCGTAGGCTCACTTGGAACCCGCACATTATGTACGTTAAATCTAAGGTCGAGGGTCGGATAGCCAGTCTGTACCCTCTGATCAATAGAAAGTCAAAAATGAGCTTAAGAAACAAAATTACGATCTACAACACGATGTTCAAGCCTGTCATCATGTACGCTTCAGGCGTCTGGGGACAAGCGGCTCCGTCCAACATTTCCATTTTGGAAAGGTTGCAAAATAAGTTAATTAGGATGATTGTGAATGCTCCTTGGTTCGTGCGGAATGAAGCCATCCGCAGAGATTTGCAGCTGCCTTCCATTCGGCAGTCCATTCAGTCGAGGAATGAGAGAGTTTTCGAAAAAACGGAAACTCATGAAAACCCGTTAGTTAGGGAAGCCACAGATTATGCTGTAGACGACCCCTCCCGATATAGAAGGCCCCGACACTCTGTCAAATGAGGCCCTCATGTCCCCCGTTAAAGAATGAATAACTTTTTCATCCATCCCACCCCAGCCAGGTAGGGGTATCCCGTGAAGGGCGGCACTGATGTCTAAGGACTTCATGCCGTCATCTATCAGTTGTGTACCCATTGGTCCCTCTCAAGGCCAATGATCAGCCAAAAGGGTAGGGGAGCTGGTCTCCAAACCTGGATGAAATCAGGATGACTCATCAAGCAAAAGCCAAGAGAAACTAGAGAGAGAGAGAAGTTAGTACTAATCTTCAAAAGAAAGCTGTTGAAAGGTCATGATAACCTACTCATAAGTTTGTTAAATACTGTACTGAGAGAGACACTACTTTTGTTATTTTCAAATCAATGGATCAAAAACAATTTCGTGTTTCAATTTTACACTGCTTCTTAATGAGGAACTATACCATTTTAGCAAAGCAATAGCTTCAGAAGTGTTATCAGCTCTATCAGAAACAACAATTTACCGTTGGTTTGCTGACTTCAAACGTGGTCATAGAGACACCGATGATGCAGAACGCAGTGGACGTCCAAATAGGGCAGTAACACTAAAAAACTAAAAAAATCCACAAAACCGTTTTGAATGATCGAAAAGTGAAGTTTGCGTGAGTTACCTGACATTGTAAAGATATCAAAATAACGTGTTGGCTTTATATTTCATGAGCATTTGACTAGGAGAAAGGTCTGTTCAAAGTTGGTGCCGCACGTGCTCACTAATGACCAAAAACAAGAACGTCTTGATGATTCTGAGCAGTGTTTGGCCATGTACGAACATAATAAACCGAAATTTTTGCATCGATATGTGACAATGGATGAACCATGGATCCATACTATCAACAGTGAATTTTATAAAGCGTTAATAGAGCATTCATAGGCCGAAAGTCCGGAAAAACGACCCCATTTCAAGAAAAAGAAAGTGAGGTTTCATCAAGACAGTATCACAAAGCAATGAAAACGATGGCAAAATTGCATGAAATGGGCTTCGAATTGCCCATTTCAATCTGGTATATGAGATTCGCCAAATTTGGCACCTCAAAAAATTATGCTCACCAATAAGGTATTTCGCTTATTGCTGAAACTGTGGCCTATTTTGAGGCAAAAAAATCGTTCTACAAAAGTGGTATTGAAATGTTAGGGTGGCGCTGGAATGATTGTGTAGCTCTTGATGGAGATTACGTTGATGAATAAAGCCTATTTTGAACAAAAAGAAACGCGTTTTTCTTTGTCCCGGAACGTTTCAGCCCAGATATTAAATGATCTATTTATCGTCCTTCTTCGATGTTATACCAGACGGTTCTAAAATTTTTGAAATTTGAAGTGAAACTGCTGACTAGGTACCTACTCACACCATTTTTATATTGTCTCCTACACATTCTTCGTAGTTCATTCTTGAAACGAAATATTCTTCACAAAGAGTCATGACTTTAACTTTCTGTTCCCTTTTATGAATATTAGTTTATCCTAAATTTCTTTTGCATTCTTGCATATCAACATCATTTGTTAAAAAAACTGTTTTTCCGTTAACAAGATGTCGCCTCCCTACGAACGATAATCCAATAATAGTCGCAAGTCATAAAATATAATACAACCGAGAACAAAAAATACTGCAGGAAAGTGTTGCATTATATGAAATATTATGGTGATCTAAGAATAACTTTAGCATATAATTCAAGATAGCAGAAAATTAAACTGAATGTAGGTACTTGTGGGATTTATATTCGCTAGACGGAATACAGATTGAGTTTAGATATTTACAATGAAAAAAACAGTTCAAGGGACTGTTAAACTTGTCAGTGATCAGCTAAAAATAGGCATGTTTATATATTATATGATATGTATAGTAGATGCCTGCTAATACAAGGAGGATATGTAATTACGTTCAGTTTTCTTCATGAAAATCATTTCAGACACCTCTATTCTTACCATCAAGACTGGTGTCCCCCAGGGATCCATATTGTTCCCATGCCTTTGTCTATTATACATCAACAATATGAAAAAAATTAGAAATTCAAAACATCCGAATATCAGCTGCTAACGAACATTTTCGGCAACAACAAGAAAATGTATGTCCTAATGAAAAAGCTGGAGGGCATACCGATCAGGTCAAGTCACCATTCGGATAGTTACTTAAATTAGTTTGTTGGGTGTCAAATTGGCCACTAATATGTTCAGTCACAACAAAAAAATAAAAACTAGTCATTTCTGGAAAATCTTGCTCAAACTATTACATGTTTTCGCTGTGGTAGTAGGTAGAGTCTAGTATGTTATATAACATATGTCAAGAAAGAAAGTACTGAGTGATTCCTACTTTTTTGTGAATGTAGCTGTTTTTCACAAATACCATTGCCAATCTGTTGTGTGTGTTTCTCATAATATTTTTCCTTACATAGTTCATGATAATATTTAGGCCACAGAAAAGCAGATGTCTTTGTACGCGTTAGGTCAGACATTTCTTGTGCTTTATGGTAGATTAAAATTACTGTCACTGTTACAATAACTATAGACCAATTGCTTTGCTATATAAAAAATTATCGAGAAAACCCTAAATCACCATATCTGTTTCAAAATCTGTTTTTCCGTTAACCAGCTGACGCACCCCTACGAACGACAACCCTCAGAAGTCGAAACTTGTGCGAGCTGAGGATTAACGAGGTCTTACCTTTTAACGTGTGATTCCTAACACGGGTTGGACGATAGCAAGTGAAGATCGACTAGGGCTTGAACCACCGACCAACACGGCAGTCAATTCGAGTGAGTGAACAAAGCACCCACGCCGAACCGCTTGGCTACCGACCGACCATTATTTGGAAGGCTTCAACATCTTGAGCGGTCATCAATATGGATTTCGGAAACAAAGATCAACAGGCGACCTTCTATCGTATATCACCCATATTTGGAATAACGCAATCGAGAAACATGGAGAATCAAGAGTTGTTGCGCTTGGTATTTCTAAGGCCTTTGACTGTGTGTGGCATGAGGGTTTGCTGGCCGAATTTCGATGCTATTGCTTGTAGGATCATTTTTTGTATGGCTCTTCAGCTTCCTGAAAGAACGTTCCCTGCAAGTGGCCGGCGATGGATATTTTTCGAATACTTTCATCATCAACGCTGGTATTCCTCAGGGATCCATATTGTCTCCAACCCTCTTTTTATTATTTATCAACGACTTATTGAAGAAAACCAAGAATCCAATATATTGCTTTGCTGACATTTTTCTTTACAGGGTTATAGAGTTTGCTTTATAAGGTCAGTTTATGGTAAAATCGAGTATTACAGGAATTTTGAGTTAAGTCACTTTCATTCTAAGGGTGCGATATATGCTATCGCGGACTTCGCGGACTGGGCGATGCCCAGATGCTACATAATCGCTTAAAGAAGTATGCCTCGACACTGGAACAATAGCTATCATACGGAACTTGCTTCAAATGTGATGACGCTCGGGGATCCATAGCTAGCAGAAGTAACAGTGGAGCGAATCAACCTTCGGAGTGATCTTTTTTATGGTCACATACCCGCTTGACGTCTGATTAATTGAAACAAATTTCCAATTCCTTGTCCTGGTTAATATTCAGTCTAGTATCTGTTGGGTCAATGCATGCGGCAACCACAGGAAAATCTTCAGTAGCCAATTGGCTCGAAATATTAGCCAGTATACAATGTTTCAAAGTTTCGTTTTTCAAACTCCAAATCGATAGTTCCATTAGTGCAAATGTTTTTGAGCTTTTCGTTAATAGTTGAAAGTTTGTGTTTCAACACTTGGAATATAATAGATTTTGAAATGTGACGTCACAAAAGTTAGGACCCCTTCCAACTCCTCGACACTCCCAACTCCTCCCAACTCTTTAACGTGTGACGTAATTTATGGATTGCCCTTTATGCAGAGGAAAAATTGCTCATTAGCGAAAAATTACATTCCAAAATTCCTCAACTAGTTTTTATGTTATAAAACAACATCCCCTCATGATTAAAATTTAACAGGTAATGCAAATCACGTGACTACTAAAATTTTTGTATGCTCCCCTCAATATCAATCTATCTTTCCACGAATTTTTTTGACCTCTCGAAAGAATATATCATAGTTCGTCTATCCAAAATGCCTTTTACATATAAATACGATATGAACAATACAAGTAGTCTAAACAAAATCTAACAATTTAGAGTTCGCTCGAACCTGTTTGGTATGGGCGCCGGTTGATTTATTGTATTTCCATTACAACTTTCCAACTCCGTTCGAGTAAATCAATCTATACAGACATTTGGATATCCAATATCACGCATTCTAGGTGTGAGTTAGGTCGTGTTAGGAATCCTGAGAGAATTCATTATCTTCGAAATTCGAATCACTTATGCAGGAACAATCACTCTCCCAGAAAGTTTCACATGATGAATCCGCGATCTAGGAATAGCAATAAATAGAATAATGTCATAAACTATTAAGACGCGAAAAATATATCTGCCGCCGAACATGAGCAAGAAACACATAGATATAATTGAATATTTCCTTTTTTTTTTTCAAGATTTCGACTTTTTTATCGGAATTTCAACTATTTTTTTGAACTCTTTTTTTCTAATTCTCGACATTTTTCTTGAGACCCCGCCTTTTTTTCTCGTGAGCTCGACCATTTTCTTGAGATCCCGCGTTCTTTTATATTCTCGACTTTGTTATCGAGTTCTAGAATTTTTTTCGAAATATTGACTTTATTCCGAGATCTCACGTCTTTTCTCTAGAACTCGACTTTTTCTCAGGATCTCGCCTTTTTTCTCAAAATATTGCCGTTTTGTTTAATATCTCGATTTTTTCCAGATCTCAACATTTTTTTGGGATCTCGACTGTTTTCTCTGGACCTCGACTTTTTTCTCGAAATCTCGAGTTTTTTCACAAGATCCCGATTTTTTTCGAAATCTCGAATTATTTTCGAAATCTAAACTTTTATCTTCCTTTTTCCTCGAGATCTTGTTTTTTCTCATTTTTTACGAGATATTGATTTTTTTAGATATGTATTCAAGTTGTTTATGTTACTATTCTAAGAAAACTCACTAAATTTGACAAGGTAGGGGAGACCGGGGTTGGAAGTCACATTTTTTGTCTTTTGCATTTTTAGTGTCGTTTTTTATAAATTAGCAATGATATTTTTATATCAATAGATAGGGTTTTTATGCTCTTTTGCAAAAAAATTATTTTCTCCTTCAACATCATCCGTAGAGGAAATATAACAATTCTTATGNCACAAAGACTTACATGAGGAAAGTCAGAGGTCTAGATCGCAAATTGGTACGCAAATACCGACATTAC
This sequence comes from Leptinotarsa decemlineata, assembly GCF_000500325.1. Lineage (NCBI taxonomy): Eukaryota > Metazoa > Arthropoda > Insecta > Coleoptera > Chrysomelidae > Leptinotarsa > Leptinotarsa decemlineata. Next base: position 12,030 of record NW_019295490.1, read on the forward strand.
AAATAATCCATTGTACTCCTTTTCCCCGTAAATTTCCTGCAGGAAGCATATAAACCTCTTCAATTAGTCAGCACGTCAACAGTGCTGAGATGTTAAGTAAGTACAACATTTTTTCCAAAACAAATATAACAAAAAACAAATATACTTTCTAGTATAACAGTTACGTTAACGGAAGCTTAGACACTACCTGCATACTGGTTCGGACTTCACGATTTCATGAAATTTATTTATTTAAAATAAGTCCATGTCATCATACCTATCTCATGATAGTAGTTGATATCGTTCAATTTAAACTATTAGAATCAGCTGATAGTTCACAGATTTGAGGATTCAGGGACAGGAATAACAGGAATTAATAAAATGTCGATAATTGTTGTAGAAAATAAAGATGAAGTTATATCGAAATTATGTGAACTAATTGAAGAAGTCGCAGAGAAAAGTATTCAAACAAACGGAATATTTTCCGTTGGCGTTTCTGGTGAGTTTTGGTTACACTTTTTTTTTTGTAAGAGCCTCCAAAATCTTACTACTTTCAGTTTTTTAAGCTATTTTGTGTGCTGTAGTAATGAATTCAAAATTCAACAGGTTGATAGTGCAACGGGTTGCATAACTAATTTCCTAATTTGCCAATGAAATATACAAAAATACTCACACCATCCAACTAAAACACCCGATTTAACCCGCGCGCTATTTCAAAATACCTCAATTGTCTCATTTTTCTCCACAAACACTTGAAATTTTTTCTACAGAGAATGGCAACTTGATGTCTAACATTGATAAAATGATACTACATTAAACTATACATTCTTTGACATTTTCATGTATTAAAATGAAAAAGGAACAAAAAAATATAACATCTTTAGATGACACAAGCAAAATAAAAAAAATCTCTAGGTAACACAACATTCAATATTTCACATACTTAAGTAAATATATACATAAATATTCGTAAATCAACATTCCATTGGTTGGTAAGGATTCCTTGCACTGATAAGATGTAAAGAATGAGCAATTAAACAATTTTCTGTATACATCTCACTGAGAAGAGTCGGAGTATAAAAAAGGAATATGAAAAATATTTCTTTTTGCCGATTTGAGAACCGACCAATCACTTCTAAATCTTCTGAACTATATTTTGTAATATCAAATATTTTAACTGAATTTCATTAGTTCGGACTTCCATTGTCTGATATTATATAAAATGATTTGAAATCCCTGAAAGATATTTCGAAGGATTCTTTCACGTGTTGCTAACACATGAAAGAANCAATCAGCAGGTTTTTCGTTTTTTTTGTTTAAAGTAGTCAAGTACTAGTCAGCCAGTCTGATAGGTCTATCAATAGTAATCTACCCAGACCAAGTTGTTGAAAGCTGAGACAAAAACAAAAAAACAAATGAAATAATCAAATACAGCCAATAATTCTTCAATCAAATTCAATTTTGGTTACTTCAATAAGTTGGTTGAAAAAACTACAACAGAAAAAAATGAAAGTATTATCAAGAACAAATCACAAATAATACTCCAAAAATAATGTGGAATGATATATAATTAATGTTGCACAACAGAACTGATATCAATAAATCATCTTCTGCCAGTCCAAATATTTCAAGATGACCTCAAAACCATTCAAGTCTCTCATCTACGTTATTTAGTTCATCAAGTTTAAGAGTTTAAGTGACATTGATGGAATAATAAAATATTTGAATCCAAGTAAAGCTTCTGGGTACGGTGTTATTATAGTCCAAGATCTCAGAGCAATCAGACATAACTTATTTTCACATAGATGAAAACTCAGATTCTCAGTAGTGTCTCATGTTCTTTGAATACCTGCGTGCTTGTGGAGCTCACCTTGTGACGCCTGGGCAGGCATCATGTAAGAGAGGTAACTAAAACTCAGTTACTTAACATACATTTATATGACTGATTTTTATATATATTTTGCAGAATATTATCATAAGTGTCGACACTTTCTATGGACCGAAACTTTTGTCAGATGCTTTAAAGCTCCATAAAAAAATTTACTTTACTTATTTTGATTTGTGAAAACACGTAATGTCCTGTCACACAGCCTAACGACGCATGACGCACGCGGCGACTTAATTCAATTGAGGGAGGCGCTTCTGGCTATCGTCTGACGGCGGTAGAGCGGTGTTCGTCTATTAGATCAATCTAGAGAGCATTTGTTACTTTCGACCCGCTGTTACTTTTGTACCCGGTCTCCCCTACCAATGTAATCTGTTGTGCGTGTTTCTCACAATATTTTTCCTTACATAGTTCATAATAATATTTAGGCCACAGAAGAGCAGATGTCTTTGTACGCGTTAGGTTAGACATTTCTTGTGCTTTATGGTAGATTAAAATTACTGTCACTGTTAGAATAACTATAGACCAATCGCTTTGCTATATAAAAAATTATCCAGAAAACCTAAACCACCATGACCTTAAGTATTTGGAAGGCTTCAACATCTTGAGCGATCATCAATATGGCTTTCGGAAACAAAGATCAACAGGCGACCTTCTATCGTATGACACCCATATTTGGAATAACGCAATCGAGAAACATGGAGAATCAAGAGCTGTTGCGCTTGGTATTTCTAAGGCCTTTGACTGTGTGTGGCATGAGGGTTTGCTGGCCAGACTTCGATGCTATGGCTTGTCATTTTTTGTATGGCTCCTCAGCTTCCTGAAAGAATGTTCCCTGCAAGTGGCCGTCGATAGATATCTCTCGAATACTTTCATCATCAACGCTGTTGTTCCTCAGGGATCCATATTGTCTCCAACCCTCTTTTTATTATTTATCAACGACTTATTGAAGAAAACCAAGAATCCAATATATTGCTTTGCTGACAGCACACTTGTCTCGTCAATCCATTTGGATACCAGCACACACCTCAGCAACTTTTGATGCTTCATAAAGCTAAGATCAGACTTCTTTGGAGTATTGTTCTCATTTGAATTCCAACGTTTGCGTGCTTTGATTAAAAGCCAAATAAAAACCGCACATGATAACTATTTGCAAACATACAAACAATGTTGTCTAGAGATCCTAGCAGATTCTGGTCATATGTTCACTCTAAGAATAACAGCACAAAAATACCAGGATCAGTAACCTACTTAGGAAACAAACTCGAGAATCCTCAAGATATTGTTGATGCCTTCAGTAATTTTTTCAGTGAGGTGTATTCAAAATCTGTCTCACTTTTGAACAAAGTTGGTACAGTGAATAATAATGTTCATATTCATTTTCACCCCATTCAAGAAAATGAGGTTACATCTGCAAGTAAAAAACTAAAGGACAAACTAACATCAGGCCCAGATACGATACCATCATTTTTGTTAAAAGATTGTGCAGGAGCATTGGCAAAACCTTTAACGAGAATTTTTAATTCATGTCTGATATCTGGAACATTCCCAGATATTTGGAAAATAGCTAAAGTATGTCCTGTATNATTCCATCCAGAAAGGAGCTATCCGTCTGATAGACACGAACCTCACTTACAATCTTCATATTCTGGAACATCGAAGAAAGGTTGGAGATTTGTCTCTCTTCTATAGATACTTTCACGGGAGGTGTTCAAGTGATTTGACACATTTAATTCAACTAAGAGCTGTACATATCAGTAATATGCGATGAACTATGGCTGCTCATCGTTTTGAGGTTCAACTCAGTATACCTCGGAGTTCCCTGATGTTTAAGAACTCTTTCATTTGGAGAAGTGCGTTTAAGTGGAATGAACTCCCTGAGAACGTTTTTCCAAATGAATTTAATTTCCAGCGAGTCAAATCCAACGTGAATCGCTACTTTCGCAAAGGCACCGCTCTAAAAGCCAGTTAAGGATTTTCGTGTAGTGCTTGTGTTAAGTCCTTAAAAAGAACAAATGAAATTTTTCCGTTTTACGATTCTTGTGATACTTATATTTAAAAATGCAATTGCTGTCATAATAACAACGCTACATTTTAAAAATATCTAATAAACTTATATTTCTTATACATAATGAGAATTTGGTTATCGTGGAAAAAGTGCAGGTCCATTTTAAGTGACAAAAAATGGTCAGATGATATTCAATAGTTTTTTTGGGGAAGATTCAATGTCAAATTATCGCGCATGGTGAGAAATGATGATTTTTTATCAACGACTGAAGAGCATAGCATAATCAAATAGAATTAAATGACTCCCCGTTACTGAACATATTTTCGAATGTGGAAACTGATACATAAACTCGTTTAATTTCATTCATCACATGTTTATTCAAATGAGTTTGTAAAATTTCTTTTCTTAGGTTAATAATAATCGATTAATTCTTAAACTCAGGTACAAATTTTCAACATCTATTGGATAGGTGAAATTCAGGTAAATACTTCCAATTGTAAATATATATATTCTAGGTTCAATAGCTTCGGCTCTACGATAATATAAGAGCGGGCTAGAGTAAGTAATTTACATTTTTACTTTAAAAATATAGGAACTTCAAAAATATGCGAACTGCATGTTACCTATAAAGAAATTCGCATAACTAACACAACCGTTTACGATGTCTAGGTCGCATTCTCGGCGATGGCGCTTCATTGCTTAGACCGCCCCTCCCGCATCGTCACTCGTCGTCTTACAGTAAACGCGACGCGTAATGGTCTACTGCGTTGCATCAAGTTAATATTTTCCTGATAACTCATAAACGATTCATCTATATTACTTTGTAAAAGACAAAGTTCATCTATATTAAATACTCAAAACGAAAATTGTGTCAATTTTTATAAGAATTTGACAGATATTCTAAAATGAGCATTGTAAAAAAAGTATCCAATTTAATTGTATTTACGGCTAAGTATTTTGTATATAGTGGCTACCACATAAGAGGCAGATATATATGCTATCGCGGACTTCACGGACTGGCGATGCCCAGATGCTACATAATCGCTTAAAGAAGTATGTCTCGACACTGGAACAATAGCTATCAAACGGAACTTGCTTCAAATGTGATGACGCCCGGAGATCCATAGCTAGCTGAAGTAACAGTGGAGCGAATCAACCTTCGGAGTGATCTTTTTTATGGTCTCATACCCGCTTGACGTCTGATTAATTGAAACAAATTTTCAATTCCTTGGCCTGGTTAATATTCAGTCTAGTATCTGTTGGGCCAATTCATGCGGCAACCACAGGAAAATCTTCAGTAGCCAATGGGCTCGAAATATTAGCCAGTACAATCTGTTCTGTCTGTCTCTGTTCAAAATCTGTTTTTCCGTTAATCAGCTGTCGCCCCCATACGAACGACAACTCTCAGAAGTTGAGAAACTTGTGCGAGCTAAGGACTAACGTGGTCTCACCTTTTAACGTGTGATTCCTAACACGGTTTCAAATCGGTAGTTCCATTAGTGCAAATGTTTTTGAGCTTTTCATTAATAGTTGAAAGTTCGTGTTTTAACACTTGGATTATAATAGATTTTGAAATGTGACGTCACAAAAGTTAGAACCCCTCCCAACTCCTCGACACTCTCAACTCCTCCCAACTCTTTAACGTGTGACGTAATTTATGGATTGCCCTTTATGCAGAGGAAAAATTGCTCATTAGCGAAAAATTACATTCCAAAA
>NW_019295491.1:0-14530 GCF_000500325.1 Leptinotarsa decemlineata
CTATTCAAAATACTTTTTCGTCACCAGAACAGCTGATGATGCTGACTCTGTTAGCCAAACGCGCGCAGAGTGTTCTTAACAGAAAAACTGTTGTTTCAGGTTTTTCCAAATTAGCGAAAAACTTAAAAAAGTGGGGACGACAAAAACTTCCGATTCTTCTTCATTCATCACGAATGACACATAAAAATTCACTACTTGATTCAATTATGGTTGGATTTTCCCTTTAACTCTCTAGAGACTGAAATAATGAAAATAGAAATGTATATTAATAACTGTATGTTCACTTGTTACGGAAAGTTGCAACAGTTTTCACAGAAACAGAATTCAATTTATCGATGTTCCATCATTGCTTTCATCATATCTGATCAACTGTTCTTCAACAGTAACAGGAACAAATACTATCTTTCGTTTCTATTCTCCTTCATGCTGCTAGTGATCAAGAATATTTGAAAACTGTGAATTTCAACTCATAATGTTGAAACATTATTCCTCTGTGAGAAAAAATATTCGCACAAATTTCTGGATATAATCCAATGTAGGTCGTGATATTAGACAGGAAAGTTAATTTTGAAGTTGTTGTGAACGTCTACTTCATTTAGTGAATTTGTTTTCCAGATTAAGAAAACAGTTCTGGATACCATATTTTCAGATCCTTATTCACTGAAATATGTGAACGTGATACAGAAAAATGAAGCCGTTTTGCTGCAAAACAGTAACCTGTTTGATGAATATTGATATTAGTTATCTAACAGTTATATCATTCATGTCGTCTCCAACTTCTTTTTTTTTATTTCTCATTCGCATTGACTTGGAATTTCCACAACCAGAAATCACCTTTATTTTGGTGAAGTTTTAAAATTTGAGAAATATCATTCCACAATTACTGGAAAAACGTGTTTGAAGATAAACTGTCATACAATTGCACCAGATTGAAAAAATATTTCTGTTGGATATTCTGTGACGCCGCCAGTATTATTATCCATAATCTAATTTTATAAAAAAAAACCTGTTACTACTAACATACACAACTAGTTTCATTGAAATCAATGAATAGACTTTTGATACCCCGCTACACGGAATCGAAGCAGTTTAGGACCCATATCTGAACTTTTTTCATAAAATATGGCAAGTAATCACCACCTGAAATTAGTGACATCATTTAAGATACACCCTGTACGATTAAATCTTATCACTAAAGGCGTAAGTTTATCTCCGCCAAGGAAAAATGTAATTAAAATCCTCCCTTCTTTTATGTTCCGACATCAGGTTCAGTTTCATCACCCATTAAATGTTTAATGGAAAGAATCCCAACGATTAGTTCACCAACATCTGTGGAGGAAATGGTGTGAGAGTCGTCAATCGAAGTTTAATGGCCAAATGGGAATATTTAATTTCCTGAAACCGAAAGATAAAAATCGACCATTTCTCACATCAGATGAATTGAGACAGTGGCAATCATGTGAACTTTGAATATTTATGTACCGGGAATCGATCACTGTAGGTTAATTGACTATCACCCATCAGAAAGCAACTATTTCCCTGGCTAATACCGCGAAGGGGGTTGGATTATACCCAACTGGTGACAGTGCAGAAATCTTCATAGAAGTATTTNTAGTACCATGCCCGACTTTACGAATGCTGAAATGGCTGATATGGTTTTTGCATACGGCTTGGCTGACGGAAATTCAAGCGAGGCCAGACGCATCTATCAGGAAAGGTAAACCCAACGCGTGACTCATTGTGCAGCGACATTTGCGAATCTTTTCCTGCGACTTTCCGAATCTGAAAGCTTTGAAACAAATTCTGCAGTAGGACGGTCACGGACTAAAAGAACTGTAGAATACATACACAAAGTATGACGTTAATTGTAAAGTATGTTTATTGTTGGATTTGTGGTGGTTTTAGAATCTGTATACGTTTTGTATGCTTTCACCAACTTCATTGACATCTTTCTACTAACTGCTCCGGATATGCGTTTTGCTCCAAAACTGTTTTAATGATAGTGTATAACGGTAAGAACTAGAGCAATCGAGAATTTAAATATCAAAATACCTCTCTACAAGAAGAGCCATACACAAAGATTAGTGTTTTATTATGGTCCGAAATTATACAACATACTCCCAGTAGAATTGAAAATTATCAAAGGAATTAATAAATTCAAACAAAAGCTCAAACAATTATAGTATGCCTTCGCCATAAATTCAACTATGCGCCTCCGCCATAAAATCGCCGATGTGCCTTCGCCGTAAATTCAACTGTGCACCTTCGCCTTAATCACGCTTGTATTCCTTCGCCAAAATTGACATGGTGTGTCTTCGCCATAAATCTGACTGTATTATTTTGTCGCGGATTCACCGTTGCGCCTTCGCCATTTATATATCGTAGTTTTGCTTTTCGTTGTATGAGTGCTTTCGCCATATGTTCAATTGGGCTTTCGTCTTACCTTGAAATTTCAAGAGTAAAAAAAAAATAATTTAACACAAGTATTTCTAGGCACCCGCGGCTTTTTTTAATGCTGTCATTTTACTTTTCCTCACTGATTTGTCGACATATGTATCGAATTATTTCATTTTTCTACTCCATAATCCAGACAAGATTGCTATAAAATTTGATTTAATTCTTGAATGTTACCGCGTGATTAACCATGAAGTGTCTAAATGAATATTCAGACTGATTGAAACTTCTGAAATCAATTCTTTGTGAAATTTGTATCCATTATCATTTCCACGTGAAGCTTTGATACTGATACTTTGATACTTTGATACCCTCTTCATTCACAACCATAAAGAGCATAAATTTGTGGTGAATTCAGTTTGCCAGAATATTGCTCGCAACATTCTGTTACATCGGGTAGTATCATATTGACTCGACAATTCGTGATATATGTTATTGTTGTCGTGATACATACACCAGATTGTATATTCCAATAAATGAACTGCAAGGTTCAAAGCAAATTATAATCGTATAGATTTATGAATTTTAACTGTGTGATTGAAAGAATATAGTTTTGTAGGGGAGAACGATTTTGGCTTTCCACCATTGAATATCAATATCACGAACGACGCTCTGTTTCAACAAATAAATCTGAGACTAGGAGTGGCAGTAAAAATGAAATGAAATGCAATTGTTTTTCATTAATGTTTTTTCAAGATTGAAATATTGAATAAGATGTCAACAAAAAAATTGGAAACGGATTCAACTCAAAAAGTTGAAACATTTCGAATAACATTTGTATGAGAATCAAACTTTATCAAAAATTACAAGCAGAAGTAAAGCAGTCTTCTAAGAAAATTTCAGGAGACCTAATTCTCATTGAAATTATGTTCGAATTGAATGCGTTTATCCCAAAATGACAAAGCGAAATGAATTCACCACAACATACATAAATTGCCTAAGGCCAGTCACCTAGGAGCTCAACAGAGATAGAAGGTTGCATGTATACCAAAATTTCCAAGCTTATAACAAGGGTCAGGTGATGAACCCTGTCGAAAGCCTCAGAAAAATCGGTATACACTACGCAGGTGGAGACCCAGTTCTCTATAGATTCTAGAACTTGTAAGCATCTTCCAAACTTTCTTTCATGAGATAAAGGTTATTTAAAAAACACCTCATGATAATAATCATGAAAAAGAATCACAGATTTTCTACAGAGAGGCTTTTCACGGTAGAAGTATTTTATTTACATCAGTGCCCAAGTTATGTTATGAGCTCTACAAAAACATATGTATCCCACACTTATTCTACTCGAACAAAAGTAAATCAAACAATGCTCTCTCTACTCATCTGTATATGGAAGAATCTATTTATGACATCACCCAGTGGGAATTGTTGTTTTTCATTTCCCCACGTTACAATTTAGTCTCGTGAATATAATAATGGAAAAATGTTTCTACTCCTTCTCTGAATCGAAACCAAATGATGTCAGTTTTGAAGCACAAAAAGCTCTGTTCCAGGCTATAAGTTTATCAACCTGTATTCTAAAATTCAATTAGTGAACAATAACATACTGTAGACCTGTTGATCGGTCTTGTTTTTCCAAGTTTTATCGTTCGACTATGAAAGAACAATAAAAATAGGCAATAAACGAGCAGACATATCATTTGGTCATGTAGAAAGCGAATGTTGAGGAAATGGTGAGTTTCAATCTAATTGTTCTGTTTCAACTATCGTATGCTCAGAATTTCTTTCAACATGAATTGATAGATTTTGAGTAGATATAATTTCCACATGTCCAAAGTATTTCGAAATGTCTGCAACATTCTTTGTTTTCCATCATTATTCACTTCTTTCAAAATATATGTATTTGTGACTCTGAAATGTCTCTCAGTATTTGAGAATCAACCGAATGTGGTTCAAAATCATATTTACGCTATGCTTTTGTTAAAGAACCTCAAGTTCCATAGATTAGTACTTCTAAACGGAAATTTATCACGTGTTTTATCAATAAAATGATCCGAGATATGATATCTCGATTCCTATCACAGATATCATATATAAAATATTGGAAAGTCAATAATAGTTCAATGTGAATACTTCCAAATTTTGCCTAGGGATCTATTTTGTCTTGCAGATATTGATCTTTTTTGTTTTCTCTGTAGCTGAATGTGCTACGGAATTTGCTTCGGAAAATAATGAGGACACTAATGAGTATGTGGTTATTATCGAACACTTTTATCATTCTATTCTGTCGAACTGAATACGAAAGGGAATAATTAACTTCGCTTTTGTTAGTACAAAGCGCAAGGAAAGCAGTGGCACGTGTCACATTGTTTCTGAGACTTGAATCAACATATCTTTTATAATTTTATTGTATACATATTTTATAATGTTTTATTCAACTATGTTTTAATATTCGTGTATTCACAACTGTTTTTCATACCACTTTTCAACATAAAACCTCAAAATAGATGAATTAGTTTTTGAAGTTATGAAATAAAATGACCCATGCGGAACCGTCAGGTCTCAAATGGGATTTCTCTTTGTTTATTTACTAATTGGACTAGATTAAGGTAAAAGACCGTGTGAACGTTGTTATTATCAATATTATATCAATATTTTTTGGGAAAAGAAAGTTTTTGGCTTTCTACTACTCCATCTTGATACAAAAACAAGGATGAGGGAATCTTCCAAGGAAAGGAAGGAAGTAATCAATTTCAAAATAAGTAACTCTATACATGGATGTGTAGATCATCAATATGGAATGACTTAGTAAGATATAAGTTAATTACCCCTAGTTTATAATAATGCAAGGTAAGGTAAGGTAAGTTAATGCAAAGAGGTAAGATGAGGTATCCATTTTTTGACGTTCACGAAAAAGTAAAGTATGAAGAATTGCCATAGTGATTATAGGTTTTGGTAATTTTTGGGTTGGCAGAAATGTATAAATCAATATTGACATTCCATTTTCATAATCTTGACAGCAGCAATCATTCATATGAAATAAATAATAACTTTCATTCCTATCATAATATGGAAGACGCATATTTTATATCATTAATAGAACAATACCCAATGAGGTAAATTTTCGTTTTGTGGACACCCGGCGATTTTGAAAAAATTTTTGATTGTACTTACGTATTTTGATGCGTAGATTACGAATTCGAAAGAAAAAAGCGGCGCTCTCCCTTATTTAAAAAGTTACGGCCCTTCAAAGTTCAGAAAAGGGCAACTTTTCAGCCTTCTTTTAAAAGGCCGCAACTTTTTAAATAAGGGAGAGCGCCGCTTTTTTCTTTCGGATTCGTAATCTACGCATCAAAATACGTAAGTACAGTCAAAAATTTTTTAAAAATCGCCGAGTGTCCACAAAACGAAAATTTACCCTTTTTTTTAACAATGAAGGCGTTAACAATTTCACTAAATGTTCAAAACATATTTTGTCCACTCTTCTGTACATCATTTTTCATTCTTTCAAATAACTGAAATTGACCCTAAGTCTTTCTGCTTCTCAGAATGGGTCTAACATTTAACCTCCTCCTTTTTCGTTTCTTTCTCATGAGTAAAAGATACACACTTACTATTGCCACGAACGCGACATTTTTTGTATTCATATCCCTCAAAAGAAAAATCAAATTTCACAATGTGACGTTTGAGTTTATCTGGTGACATTACCTTTACACCATTCGGATATATTTGTCAAAGTTCGTAGTATGGCGCTTTCTGATTGGTCGGAGGTAAGAACGCAACGCAGAAAGTTGAAAATAGCCAACTTGTTACCTTGCATTACCTTGCCTTACCGAAGTTACTTTACCTTACCTTTTATCTAGAACGCAAGTGTGTTTTCTCATTGATTCAACTTTCTTACTTTACCTCACCTAATTACCTTTCGTTTTTATAAACTAGGGGTTAGAGTAGTGATGTTTTGGGGACCGTGCCAATAATTTTTTGACTACAGTTGAATCTGTAATATTTCACATACAACTTCATCCATTCCTCCTGAAATTTGATGAACGGCTCGAAGCTCAGAGACTTATGTAAACAGCTCAACATTCAATAACCTCCAATCAACAGGCATAGGTTGTTCGTTTACATAAACTGAAGTGAACACCGGGTACAAATTGCATCGCTCCTTAAATGTCAACTATAAGGTGAACAGTAGAAATATCTATACGCTGTCTGTTCGAAAAATTGTTTTTTTTTTATTTTTCTCAATGAATATTTATTCATTCATCAATTCCTACTTTGTCCCCTTCAAAGTAGTTTGATATGTCACTGTCAATATTTCAAGTGTTTTTGTGCCCTTAATTTCATTTTTTACACAAACTTTTACGCAAATTCTTCGTTCCTTTTTTTCAATAACACAAAAGACAGTAGTAACTTTTTTGCCTCTACCATCAAACTCAACATGTTAATAATAATAATAATAATAATAATAACCATGAGAGAGCAGAACTTGGAGCATTTCTTCTTAGGGCAGCTGCCCGAGCAGCTGATGAACTCGGTATAGTTTTCGACTCTGAACGGGGTAACCACAACTCTGTCACCGAGTTGGAACTCGTNTTAAATGTGACCCAAGAACACCGTTAAGTTTTAAACAAACTTGATGCCACTCGTATTCTCATCTAATTTCCTCACTTTGTAGTAAAATAGTTGAATCCAACAACAACAATTCTCCCAAACACCAAAATTGTAATACTTTTCTAGATGTTTATTTCAACAATTAAAATAGGCGGGTTGGCATAGTAAACAAGTGATGTGAACAATAAGCTGTCAAGAATCACCGATAAGGTTATTCAAACCAACTTTTACAGTCATTTATTGATGATTTTTCGACTTTTGATCATAGTTTTTTTTTAATTTTGCTGCCATTTCAAAAACAATAGCTTATGGAAGTCAACGATCTTTAGTTTCGGACTCCGGAAGTCGGTTTGAACAATTTCATACAAGGAATAACCACTTCATCCTGCACTGACACCTGTCGGAAATAATCCAACGCCCTTCGTGGTATCAGCCAGGGAAGTAGTTGTTTTCTGATAGGTGTCAGTTCAATCAACCTTTTTTTTTGCTGGAAATGAAGCTGTTCAGAATGTATTTGAAAATATCTATTCAAATCAAACTGTATACACTCAAAGGTATTTCTTATAAAATATATAAGACTATCGGTATCCTCTCTTCGCTGATATCAGTTCTATCGATAAAGTCAATATTCGGAAAGTGTTGTTGAAAATGTATATTACTTTTCTGTGTTTTCCACATCTATATGTCAGATCAACGTCCATATGAAGTGATTCAACTCTTCTCTCGAGCCATTTTTTTCATATAGATTTGCATGAGCAGGATATATATTGTTAGGCTATTTTCGACTTCAGGATTGACGCCGTTGATTAAATATTTTGAACTTTTCATCCATACTTTTTTCAGTGGACCATTAACAATTCTTCTCGTACTTGTTTTACACAAAAAATAATTCCAGGCATTTTACATGGAAATTAAAATACTCCCTTTAAAAATTCGCTGTTGGCAGAATTTGTAATGAAACGTATCGAGAGAAGATGCTAACGAACGGAATTCTTCATTACGACCTCCGAGTCTTTGATAGGAGGAAAGAAAATAACAAGAGGTTCAGGAGTTTAGATTGGAATTGGGTTGAATTAGGTTGAATTGTTCCATATAAAAAAATCCAGTTGGCTGAATATTGAAATACTTTGAAAAGACACCCGAACTTTTCAGTGATTGAAACGAATCACTGCGTCAAGAAAATTAGGAATGAATTGAAATTTCAATTCTGTTATCAGATTTGAGCTGTTTAATTTCTTCTTCATTAAATTCATACAATCATCTTCTGTTGGAACGCTGAATCTCATTTGAAATCGTTAACTCAATATATCACCTGAAAATTGTGAACGTAAATATTCAAAGTCTGAAGAAAACGTAATCTAAAAAACAGAATAATAATTTCACCTCCGTCCACTTATTGAGTACATAAGATCTCACACTCACTACTTGTTTTCTTTATAGAAATGAATTTTCACTTTCGAATGAATAATTTGGTGTATAAACACGATTATTTTTAATGGATCGTGAAAAACCACAGAAGTGGTTTTCATACAGCAGTCAGTATATGACATGAATGTACTTTTTTGTGTTGCTAAAGGCTACAGACATTAATTGATTTCCACTGGTTTTTCAGCTTCAGCGAGTCATTTATTGGAAACAGAGTCCTTGAAATTTACATTTTTCATCAGTTGAAAGCGATATTTTGGTATTTATTACTCAATTTATTCATTTCAAAAAAAACCACTGATATTTTGTATCTGAAAAATGATTATTCCTGTTGCCCTTAATGGAAAACTTTTGTCCAAAACAACTGAATCGCCTGCATATACTGCCACTTTTTTGTGTGGCTAAAGGCTACAGACGTTAATTGATTTCCACTGGTTTTTCAGCTTCAGCGAGTCAATTATTGGAAACAGAGTCCCTGAAATTCACATTTTTCATCAGTAAAAAGCGTTATTTAGGTATTCATTACTCAATTTATTCATTTAAAAAAAACACTGATAGTTTGTATCTGAAAAATGATTATTCATGTTGCCCTTAATGGAAAACTTTTGTCCAAAACAACTGAATCGCCTGCATATACTGCCTTTTTTAAGAAACAAATATATATTTTCAAAATCATTCATCCATTATATTTGTATATTTTCGTACCTTCGACTTCAGTATTTTCTCACAATCATTATGTATCTCAGTGTCATTACAGTCTATTATAGTTTATAAATTAGTTTCCGATCGAAAACCGATTATGTGGGAAGGAAATGAAAATAATCCAAAAGGTACTGATGATATTTTCAGAAACCGTCATCATTTTCTATTATGACGTCCAATGCTTCGATTTCTGTAAGGTAATGGTTATAATAAATTGATATAGGTGGCCATTACTACGTGGTAGGATATCGTCATGAAAAACGTGAAATAAAACTTTCTGAAAATAACTGGGAATATTAGCCCCCATATATCTATTACATACAGTGGTGTTTAGTGTAACATTCCATACATACCTTCAGATCCATGTATCAGTTGGATGAGAAATGAAATTAATGACGATCCAACCTCAAATATTGACTAAAGAACATTAACAACACCAAGATAATTAATCTCGATCTTCCCGGATACAAAAGCAAATGGTAGACAGAAAATAGCAATTTCTGTTGCGAATAAACCCCAATCCCATTGTCTCCAGTTCAATAAACGACGCCCCAATCTAGAAAGTAACAAAACCGTACTTCAACCCTTGTATAGTGTTAGATACAGCGTGTAGCCTCCAGGTATTGCACTTCTAATACAGGTACATGACTTAATTAATTCAAAACACATTCGAACCGCTTACGAAAATACATTAACGTATTTGTAGAGTTCAGGCGGGGCATTTAGAAACACTTGAACATCATTTCGCTAAACAGCTGAAGTTCAATTACACTTTGCTGAATGGGTTGCTATTACTTATAGTTTAGTCAATGAACTATTTCCCAACAACATCTACATTCTCGAAAATTTGGTTTTTGATTCGCTTCACCTTCTACTTTGAAGTTAGCCCTGTAACCTGTACCCTGTAGGGGTTGGTTTTACTCTGGTGGTGATTAACACCCCTTTTCGGGAGAAAAACTATGTTTCATAGAAAGTCAGTACAGGAATGAATAGTTAATGAAAAATGATCGGTTTATGGACTCTGTGAACTCAATATGATGAATGGCTAATAAGAATGAACAGTTTATGGACTCTGTGAACCAAATATGATGAATAATTAATACAAAATGATCGGTTTATGGACTCTGTAAACTCAATATGATGAATAGCTGATAATAAATGATCGGTTTATGGACTCTGTGAACGCAATATGATAAATGGCTGATAAAAAATTATCGGTTTATGAACTCTGTGAACCAAATATGATAAATAGCTAATGAAAAAAAGATCGGTTTATGGGCGGCTCTGTAAACCGAATATGATAATTAGCCAATGGAAAATGATCGGTTTATGGATTTTGTGAACCCAATATGATGAACAGCTTATAAAAAATGGTCGGTTTATGGACTCTTTGAACACAATATGATGAATAGCCAATAAAAAAAGATCAGTTTATGAACGCTGTTAACCCAAAATGATAAATAGCTAGTGAAAAAGATCAGTTTATGGACTCTCTGAGCCAAATATGTAAAATATCTAATGAAAAATGATCGGTTTATGGACTCTGTGAACCCAATATAATGAAGAGCTGATAAATATGATCGGTTTATTGACTCTGTGAACCCAATATGATAAATAGCTAATGAAAAATGATCAGTTTATGGACTCTGTAAACTCAATATGATGAATAGCTGATAATAAATGATCGATTTATGGACTCTGTGAACGCAATATGATAAATGGCTGAAAAAAAATTATCGGTTAATGAACTCTGTGAACCCAATATGATAAATAGCTTGTAAAGAGGATCGGTTTATGGACTCTGTGAACCAAATATGATAAATAGCTAATAAAAAAAAGATCGGTTTATGGGCGGCTCTGTAAACCGAATATGATGAATAGCCAATGGAAAATGATCAATAGGCGGGTTNTTAGTTTTCATTGTTCAACCGATAAATTGGAAATTTTCATCATATAGCAACTGAAACACAATGCATCCTTCGATAGAATCATGTAAAACATTTTTTAAGTGCTCAAAAAAACCTTTATTTTTGTTTCTCCTTTGAAACTCCTCAGCTCCAAAACTGAGCGAGTAATAACGATGAAAATATCGGTCCATATTTTTTAGAAAATCACTTTTCAATCATCACTTCAAAATGAAATAATCATTACAATTCTACAACTCGCTTCATATGCTTGTAATGTGCCCTGGAAGTTTGATTGGTTCAAAGTACTCAGTTTTGTAAAAATTAGTGCTTGAAGCGGAAAGAGAATGTTTGTAAATTTTCCAAAATATGTCTTTTCTCCAAAGATTGATTGGATGATCCGGAAAATATATTTTCAATACTACATATGATAATTTTTAAGTTATTTTCAACAAGGTTGATTATTTCAAAATTGCAAAAATCTCTTCCAGCTCGAACTTTTCCAAAACTAAGCACTTCAAAACGATTGATTGGAACATATCGCAAGTAGATGAATGAAACAAAACAGGAAATGGTGACGATTATTATGTTGTTATTATGTCTACATTTTTGTCTTCGAAACAAAAATAGGTACCAACATTGTTTCCGTAATAACCTCGATTATATGCTATGGACCTTTGCATAAAACAGAAACAATGATTTTTCTGATCACTTTCAGAGTTTCCTCAGAAAAATGCTTCGTCTTTTGGTTGCTGATTCTATTTCCAGGCAACTCCACACTGGCAACTTTTAAACCTCAGTGAATTAATAAAAATTTTCGAAATTTCAATCAGAATTTATTTTCGATAGGGTACGATGGAATTACATCTCCAAAATTGATAGCAACGCATTTTTCAATAGTTCGTATTGGAGTCTCTAGCGTAAATGGTTTCCAGTAGCAACTCATTAATTTTCAGTACACAGGTACTAATAATACAGATTGTGTTTTATTTTTGTGATTGAGAAGTTTTTTGACCAAAGTTTCCAGTGTGAGGATGGCCTTATTGAAACTCGCACCTTCGCCATAAGTTATAAGTTTTGTTCAAAGAACAATTTGTTCAGGACAGTCTCGACTTACCTACACTGTAGACTGACACTTATCAGGAAAAACTAATTCCCTGGCTAAAACCACGAAGGTCGTTGAATTATCTCCAACAGGTGCCAGTACAGGAATCTTCACAGAAATATTTCCTGCATGTGTGTTGGCGATACAACTGCTGGGATCGATTTTCAATGATAGGAAAGGGCACACTTGCAGACCGGTCGGATGTGATCCAACAGCCTTCATCGTATTAGCCAGGGAAATAATTGATTCCTGACAAGGTCAGTCCATTAACCTATAGTGTAGATAAGTCGAGACTAGCCTGAACAGTCCGTTTTTTTAATTAATTTGATTTACTGCCAGTTTTCAAGTATGCTCAGTGAATATATGATATAAGTAGGTCATCCGCCATAAATTCAACAGTGAACCTTCGCCATAAATTCGATGATGCACCCCCGCCATAAACTCGCAACTGCACCTTCGCCATAAATTCGACTGGGCAACTTCGTCAAATGACGATGGTATTCCTTCGCCAAAATTGCCAAGGTGTGTCTTCACCATAAATCTGACTGTGTTATTTTGCCGGAGAGTTGCCGCTGCGCCTTCGCCATTTATATATCGTAGTTTTGTCTTTCGTTCTATGAGTGCTTTCGCCATATGTTCAATTGGGCTTTTGTCTTACNAATTGTGTGATATATTGCTAGAGTTCACGGTACAAGGGTAATTCGGACAAAGCTACCCTTGTATCGGGCGGTATAACATTGCTTCGATGTTTCTGATAGTGTAGAGCCGTAATGTGGATATTGTGCAGTGTGGTGGAATAATCCGGTAGACTCGATGATTCCGGAATATTCCATGGTAGACTCAGTGCCTATGATTTTCCATTAAAATGCGGATTTTCAAAAGGCGCTTTTCCATGAAAAGGGCTTTGCTAAGTTGGAATTATGTAGTATACACTCACAATCTACAAATATGGGGTTATCTGATAACGCTGTCAAACTCATGGACAATTATCTGAAAGGTAGAAAGCAGAAGGTTTGGTTGGATTCTCAAGCATCGAATGATCTGGAACTGAAGGCAGGAGTACCACAAGGATCAGTTTTGGGTCCATTGCTCTTTACTATTTACTCGTCAACCTTTCTAAGGAAACTTGAAACCTGTAATGTACATATTTACGCTGACGACACTCAATTTCATTACAGTTTTTATCCAGAAGATGATAGATAGATCTGTTTAAAAAAAATCTGTTTTTCCGTTAACCAGCTGTCGCAACCAGAAGTCGAAATTTATGCGAGTTAAGGATTAACGGGGTATTGAGTTTTGACGTGTGATTCCTAACACGGTTATCCTATTCTCATCAAAAAATCGATTGAAGCCATGGAATGTCTCCAAAACTACTGCCCTATGAAATCAATAAATGAGAAATTGACGTTGAATTTCACTGATATATTGGATATCGATTGAATTGCTCGTGAAATGAGCATTTGTAGGTTATACGCACTCCATTTATTTCACGCACAGAATTGTGTGATATATTGCTAGAGTTCACGGTACAAGGGTAATTCGGACAAAGCTACCCTTGTATCGGGCGGTATAACATTGCTTCGATGTTTCTGATAGTGTAGAGCCGTAATGTGGATATTGTGCAGTGTGGTGGAATAATCCGGTAGACTCGATGATTCCGGAATATTCCATGGTAGACTCAGTGCCTATGATTTTCCATTAAAATGCGGATTTTCAAAAGGCACTTTTCCATGAAAAGGGCTTTGCTAAGTTGGAATTATGTAGTATACACTCACAATCTACAAATATGGGGTTATCTGATAACGCTGTCAGACTTATGGACAATTATCTGAAAGGTAGAAAGCAGAAGTTTTGGTTGGATTCTCAAGTATCGAATGATCTGGAACTGAAGGCAGGAGTACCACAAGGATCAGTTTTGGGTCCATTGCTCTTTACTATTTACTCGTCAACATTTCTAAGGAAACTTGAAACCTGTAATGTACATATTTACGCTGACGACACTCAATTTCATTACAGTTTTTATCCAGAAGAAGATAGATAGATATGTTTAAAAAAAATCTGTTTTTCCGTTAACCAGCTGTCGCAACCAGAAGTCGAAATTTATGCGAGTTAAGGATTAACGGGGTATTGAGTTTTGACGTGTGATTCCTAACAGATATATACAGTATCACCGATAAAGTCCGCATCAAATGGGAAACTTTTTTATTTATCGTTTTATGTGAAATTTGATTTTGGCAGTAGATTTTGCTTAAGAAATGATGTCAAAAGGCGTCTACAAAATAGGTCACGTGATTTCCTTAACCTGTCAAAATTGACATTTAAAAAAAGAAACATCGAAAAATGACATTATTCTTCAAAATATCCAAAAATATCAAAGGAT
>NW_019295492.1:0-17649 GCF_000500325.1 Leptinotarsa decemlineata
TTTCAATATCAGTTCTTTTATTCATTGTTCTTCGTGATTGATATGTATCATTTCCAAAAATATTCTTTTAGTTGTATTGATTTCCCTATCTAAAAATATGTAAATGTTGTTTTCAGGAAGTCGGAATACGAAATGTATTTTAGTGAGCTGGGAATGTCGAATATCGTAATATTTTCTGATAGGCTCATAGATACTCCCGCAGATGCTAACTATATGGAAGAAGTCGTTGCAGTTTTTGCTACTCCTCCTAATAGCTACTCCGCTGTAGCGGACCCTATAGACTTGGTGAGATTTTTCAAAAGAGTAACTCGATGCAAAATGACTAATTCAATAGAGATCAATTCATACGGAAGAAATTATGCGAAAACAAACAATTTCCGTGTAAAAAATGTCAGTATATTATAGTACAATTATTGATACTCCTTCATCTCAGTAATTCATCTTACTTGATGCAAAATTACTAATTCAATAGGAATCAATTCACACGGAAGAAACTATACAAAAATGTAATGTTATTTCAATAAACAATTTGGGTAAAAAATGTCAGTATATTAAGAGTAATTCTTGATACTCGTTCATCTCACTAACTTACTTTAGGTATGCAGTAGAGGTGGTGATCTTTCGATGCTGGAAGTATTAACAGAATCAGGAGACAGTAAAGAAGCAAGAGAGAGGGTTGCCAACATTCTTGAAGAGCAAAGGAAAACACTTAGGTTTGCGATGTCTAGGCCACAGGTGGACACTCTTGAGTCATTGATTATTGTTGTATTAGAATGAAATTTGTGTTACAGATACAATTTGTACTCTATGAGACTCATTCTGAACTTGAAGCAGAAAATTCCTTCATGGTAAAGAAAGCTTTGAGAGAAATAAATAGAATAGCTAAATTACAACACGCCGCTTTACAAGGCAAAATTCTTGATAGCAAGACTCAAGAAACACCAGTGAGTAGTAATCTCTCAGAATGAAGTAAGATTATTCCTGATATTTCAGGAACAATCAGAAATAAATAACAACGAGAAAGTGGAAAAAACTCAAGAAGATGAAATTGAACAACCCGAATCTTCAGCTGATGAATCCACTTCATCAGAAGACATAGTTGATAACAAAGAGAAAATGTTGGACACCCTAAACGTAAGTTTAAATAATATGTCATATATCACTCGAAATCTGGTTTACACAGTTTTATCAAAAATAGCTGTTTGTGTATTATATTAGCTCAAAAATTGGTTTTGAAAAATGAACTGTTGGAAAATATTTTGAGTTGGGGTGATATCCGTTATTCCCCAAAATAATGACGAAAGAGAAAACAATGGTTAAAATTATGTCAAGAACGAGAACATTAAGGGACTTACTTTGATTTCTCGTGGTCGTCTGCGTGAAGAATAGCGTTGGAAAGGTACCTTTTTGAGGAGTGGATTCGCTTCGTTGAAGGCGATATTCGCTCTTGATAATGACATTCATAAAATAAAACACTTTCGATGGCCACAAATATATTACGCGTTATTTTCAATGACGATTACTTCGAGATGAGCACCGGAGTTCATTCCGTTAGATATTGGACAAAAATCTTTTTTTTTTGTTATACCCTGTTTTTTGCCTTTCAAAAGATCATGAACGTCTCTTGTGGGTGGAACGTTTCTTTGGCCCCTTAATGCTCGATACAGCGCGAAATATTTATATTTACAAAATAAATTAAACTGATTCACCAATTGAGCTTTCCCAAACAAGCTTTATATATCATCGGTATACGATAATGCTAAAAAATTAAACGGAATTTTATATCACAGGACGGTAGCCGGTTGGGTTGGCGTGAGTGGTTTGTTCCACTCCTTCAATCGACTACTAAGTGAAACAGTGGTTCGACCTCATACTCCGGACTCAATTCAGTGGTGTTATGCGACCCGTGGCGAAGAATGAATTGTACATGGACCTTATTTGTAGCGAAGGAGCCTCTAGGATATCATTGATTTGGTACTGAGACATATCTATGCAGAAAACTCCTTGAATGTGGACAACCCTTCTCCTCATACCATAAGTACAAACAGACACGCAATCTGAGGGACGCTTCTGACTAAACAAATAGAACAATGTACTATTCTCTAACAACACAAAAATAATAATAATAATAAGCAGGGCACTAACACCCTTGGCCTTTGGTGAGTTGCGACACCACTTGCAACTGGTGCAAAACCGGACCCGCAGCCCAGGCGCACGCACACAAGAAGAACACTATTCTCCCTTCGGTGCCGGCCGTGGGTCCACAGGGCTAACCACCCGATGGACCTAAAACTTGGTTCCTAGTAATTGATGAGGAGGCCCCCACAATCGACCCTCACGGAGGGGTCAGAGGCAAGGTGGTGGGGCCCATAACGATGATTTTCCTTACGATGACAACCCTGGCAATGACAACGGACGCTTTGAGTGGACGCATTAGCTAAGAGATATCATTATGAATGCGAAGAGGGTACACGGCGAGATTGCATGCTCTGTGGTGTGAAACACATCCGGAGCATGCCGCCTTTTCCGCCCAAAATCTTAGGGATTACGTATCCTATTTCAGACGGCAGGGCTAAATAGTTCCGACCCAGCCTGCTTTCGAAGTCGTAAAAGTGAAAATTCTACCACTTGTTGACACGGCTAGTTGGCCATCAATGGAGTCAATCAGAATACGCAGGGCGCTCCACAGAATAAGGCCCCTGAAGCCACAAGAACTGGCTTGTTTGGATGAGAAGGTACATAGTGTTCTAACAGAAGAAGCTGACATCTGGCAAATCAATACCGCCGTGTATAGCGTCGTCCAATCGCTTTCCGAATCGGAATGACAAAATCCCGGCCTAGCGATTCGAAAGATTGACCGGCGTGTACACAAGATGGAGGCTAAGATCACGCGTTTCGTATTCAATGTGTGATGGATTACAGGGCGGCCAACAGGCCTTTCACGCCCGCAGTGCGGAGGATAGCCGCCAAACTATGACGTATCCATCACACTTCTTCAAGTCAAGGTGTGCTGCTGACCATCAAACAGCACTGCCTTGATAGGATACGAATGCTAGTGGCTGCTAAGAAGTCACTAATGAGGCGAGCGAGAAGTATCGCGGAAAACTTTAGGTTCCGCGAGAAACCTTCTCGCTTATTCCAAGAGCTTCTACGTGTTGTGGATAATCCGCCGACCGCTGATCAGGTGAAATCCTTCTGGAAGGATATTTATGAACACCCGCAGACACTCAACTTAGACACTCCAGCCCTAGCGCAGTTCGAAGCTTTCAACAGAGAGCTTCGACATCCGAGCTCAATGAACTGCGCAACCCGATAACTCTGGATGACGTTCGAAGAGCCCTTGTGGGTTCCAAGAACTTTGTTGTTCCTGGCCCAAATGGGCTGAACACTTATTGGTGGATTACCGTAAGGCATTTGAAACAATATCGCATGAGCTCAACTTGCATTTGCTCAGATACCTTGCGGTATCCGACAAAATAGTGAGATACATTGAACAACTGGTACCACTCTGGCGAACTCGCTTCACCATAACATCTGGTCAACCCAGAGTCCAAACAGGGTGGGTTTCGCTCAGAAATACTGTGACGCCTCCGGAAACCGGAGAGATAAGGTCAACCATCTATTTTATATTGATGATCTGAAACTTCATACCTCTGGAGAGGAGGATATTCATCAGTCCTTGAGGGTCGTGGAAGAGTACACGCATGCTATCGGTATGAAATTCGGGATAGACAAATGTGCAATGGTCCATCTCAAAAGAGGACGATGCGGAGACTACGGAGAGGATGTGCAGCTCGTACATGAAAGCATCCTACACCATTTGGATGCCGGAGAGACGTATACTCACCTCGGGGTGGAACAACGCCACTCACAAGAGGTACCAGCAGTTACCAGCACAAACTTCGACAGATCTGGTCATCGGAACTGTCAGGGAAGAACAAAGTTGCTGCAACAAATATGCTTGCTGTTCCAATCTTAATCTACTCATTTGGAGTAGTAAAGTGGACTCGGGAGGAGCTGTATCAACTCAACGTAAAGACCCGAAAAATGATGCATCGCTGTAGGAGTTTGCATCCCAAATCATCCGTTCCATGGTTGTACTTCCCCCCGACAACAGGGAGGCCGTGGACTTTCGAGTTTGGAGTGTCTACACGACAGAATGGTACTGGATATAGCCTGTCAAGTCGTCAGGAGTTCGGATCCCCTTCTCTGCATGGTCCGTGACCATGAAAGAGCAGGAATTGGAACATTTCTCTTTAGGGCAGCGGCCTGAGCAGCTGACGAACACGGTTTAGTTTTCGACATTGAACTAGGTGAGTACAACTCTGTCACCGAGTTGGAACCCATCCAGCAAAAAGCTCATATAAAAGACACAGAGATCACCTCACTTCTGCGGAAACACAAGGATAAGCCAGTGCATGGGGTCTTTTTCAACATTGAAAACCTTGGCTTATCAAAGCTCCTAACTTTCGCTTTCCTCAGGTCGAGTAGGCTGAAGTCGAAAACTGAGGGGTTCATCACGGCTTGCCAGGATGGTGCCTTCAACACCTTAGTCTACCGCAGTCGCGTGATGGGTATAGAGGTTCCTGACACAAGGTGCAGTGCCTGCCGCGAGGCGCCCGAGACCCTCATGCACTTGCTCCAGCATATGCGGTCTCGGCCTATATCCATCGACATAACGTGGCCCTAAGAGTGCTATATTACCATCTACCGCACTCTCACGGTACTGACGAGACACCGGTGTTGCCCTACGCTCCGGGGGATATTGAATCCGTTGTGGGGAACAAGAAGTGCCGAATTTATTGGAACAATTTGTTTCTCACCCTCAGGCTCATACAAACTTATGAGCCTGAGGTATTCCTTCTCGACCACCAGAACAAGATGATATTTGTTGTGGAGTTTTCAGCTCCTGGCGAGACAAATATCATCCGAAGAAAGGATGAAAAACAGATGAAATATCAGAATTTCCTTTTCGAAATCCGCAGACTCTATCCAAACCACTCTGTCAAGATGATTGGTTCTGATTATTGGGGTCCTTGGTGGGATGATGCCCTCTCTATTCTCGAATCTCAAAATCATACAGGCGTGCCGCACTAAGGCAGAAATCTGAGCCGGACAGATGCAGAAGGCTGTCATTCTTCGCACACAGCGCTTGCTCAGGGCACATGATTCTCGGACCCAATGATCACTAACCTCACGGTATGGGGAGTGGTCGTTGGTTGATAATGCTGGAGCGCTTTCACGAATGTATTGAAGCTTCGGGGGATAGGGCCTGACCAGCGCATACTACGGTAAAAAATAATGATAACAATAATGATAATGAGTCCACTTGCTTTCAGCATGTCCAGCATATATGCGGTATCAGCCTGTATCCATCCCTAAGCCCTAAGAGCACTTTATCAACACCTACGGCACTTATGCGGTATTGAGGAGACACCGCTGTTGCCCTACACTCTGAGGGATATTGAATCCATTGTGAGGATCGAGAGGTGCCGAATTTTGTTCGTTCTCCACCCTTAGGCTCATACAAGCTAATAAGCCTGATGTAGTTCTTCTCGACCATCAGAGCAAGACGATATTTGTCGCAACTGACGAGACGAACATCTTCCAAAAAAATGGAGGAAAACAGGATAACATATTTTCAAACTCCACAGACTTTATTCAAACTACTCTGTCGAAATGGTTGTTCTGATTATTAGAGTGCTTGGTGGAATGATGCTCTCTCCACTCTTGAATCCCACGATCATACCGGCTTGCCGCACTAAGGCAGACATCTCAGCCGACAAATACAGAAGGCTTAGCTTATTGAACTTGAGTAGGGCACATGATTCTTGGACCCAATGATCCCACCCAACCAATGACCATTTCCCACACCGTGGGTTAGTGGTCATTGGTTGATGATGCTGGCGTGCCCTCACGAATATATCAGGGCTTTGGGGAATAGTTCCTGAACAGCGCAACCTTAGGTTGTCTTACAGTAGACGCGACGCGTAATGGTTTACTGCGTTGCGTCAAGTCAACCTTATCGTGATAACTTTTAAACTATTCGTCCATATTACTTAGTGTGAAAGACAAAGTTTATCTATATTAAATACATAAAACGACAATTGTATGAATTTTTTTAAGAATTTTATAGATATTCTGAAATGTGCATTGTAAAAAAGTATCCAATTCAATTGTATTTATGTCTCAGTATTTTGCATATAGTGGCTACGACATACGAGGTAGATATATGCTATCGCAGACTTTTATTTAGAACTATTTAGGATAAACAATCTTACGGTANTTAGGATGAGGTTCATAAGAGTGCTCTTGAATGATTTCGTAATTTTTCAAGCTCTTTCTGAAGCTTCAGCTAACAAAGGAAGTGGGAATGAGAGTTATCATATAATTTTCAAGTAAATAATCATAATATTTTTGCAATTTATCAGCTTGAGGTAGTTTTTCAAATATATCCAACTTCAGTGTCACTATTTTTCGGGTCGAAGACCTTGGATTTTTGGAATATCGTCCTGACGTTTCACTGGCGCGAGTAGCTAGCTTCTTCAGAGGTTTATACATGAATAAAAATTACGGTTTCGTAATGCATGTTTATGCTGTGTCGGGTAGTTTGCTAATAAATGTACCAGACACAGCATAAATGCGCGTTACGAAAGCGTAATTTTCAGTTATCGGATAGTAATCCAGAATGTATAAACCTCTGAAAAAGCTAGCCACGCGTTCCAGCGAAACGTCAGGAAGATATTACAAAAATCCACGGCCTTCGAACCCGAAAAATAGTGACACTGAAAACCTTGGCCGCGAAAGTCTTGACCATTTTGTCATATCCAACTTCATTAGGATCTAAATATGTCTAAAACTGAACATAGCAGCCATTTCCTCTTTTCAGAATATTCAACAAATAGCTTTTGAATTTTAGATTTTGGTACATATCGCTAACAGCAGAGAGAATGGCTGCCTCGAAATAAGAAATTATATATTTAGGAACCAATGAACTATGACCTAAATCTTCATATATATCAATAACTCAAACAACTTTTCGAAGGTATTTTTTCGTTAGGTGATTTTTCATGTTCGCGAACCACGAAATTATGAAATCCTATTGTGTTACATGCAGCTTCACAATTTTTATTTACCATCGCCATAGTTTTCCACCGCTGAGTAAAACACCTACTTTCATAAATTCGAACTTTTTTACAAACATAACTTTTGTACTACCGGTTTTTCATGAATTCTTTTTTTATGATTTATTCTCAACCAATGAAAATTTCTATAAGAAACAATTCATAAAAATTGATGAAGAAGCGCAATAAACCTGAAATGTTATTTACCTACCCTATATTTAAATTAAGTAATTATCGAATAGAGTCTCAGGCGCAAAATGTGCACATAGACAGGGAAAAAGAATTACTATATATGAGGTACTCTTTTTACCGACAATTTCACTGACTTATCACCGGAATCGTTCAAACAGTAAATTTAAAACACCTTCAAATAAGTTCAAAATGGACAAACTTTTCGTAATTTAACCGTCTTTGTATCTCTTACAGTTTTCGATTTTCCCATGCTGACCATCCTTATCTTGCAAATGTTCTAAAAAAACAGCTCTTTCATCATTGATGTAATCAAAGCAGGTCCATAATAATTTCAGGTGCCAGATACGGATATTTTCGACTTACCCGAGTTGCCAAGACTATGTTCTAATGAAAACTGTAATAATTTCGAAAGAGAGGGCTGTTACCTCGCCCTTCTTCAGAGAAAGGTATGAATAGTCATTCACGTTTAATGAAAAATTATAATTTGAAAACACTTTAGCAAGTAATTCGGCTAGACGATAAATATATGATACAGATGGCAGAAAACAGAGGTTTATTTGGAAGTAATACGACCACGAGCACCTCAAAATCGAAGTCAAGTCGAACCGCCAAGAAAAAACAGGAAATACGTGAAAAACAGCAGAGGCCAAGGAAAAAACTAAAGGAGTCTGAGGTATTATTACAATTAATATAATGAAAGTATAATATTTTATAGCATCTCATATAGACATTATTCAATTAGTGTTAAAAACAGCTGAAATATTCTATCAGCACNATAATTTTTGAGAAAGAACGGTTTTGGCTTTCCATTTGTCCATATTTATGCAAACAAATGTGGGAATCTACATTAACTGGATTCCGAATTTGAAATTCTTGGTAAACAGAAGATTGAGTTTGAATTGTTTAGCAATATAAAGATTCACTTACTCAGAACAGTTCTGACCAAAAAAATATAGGTATTCATCAATCGAATAATTTCAGTATATATAATGTGATATTGCATCGGGAGACGTTGAAAAAAGCAGTACATTGATTGACCATATAATTACCAATTGAAGAGAGTGTGAGTGAGAAAAAAGAATGTATTTGAAAACTTTTTGTTGAATTCAACGAAGAAAACATTAAAAGTAACCTTGTGAATCTCTAAGAAAAAAAATTCAAACAAAACCAAATATGATGGATTTTAATAGAATTCACAATAAAATTCAAAAACGATCTTGAAACCATGGTTTGATGATGAAATTTCAAAATCAATAAAAATCTAAGACAAATATTTTGCCAAGAAAAAATAAACTCCATTTTGGGATAATGTATGATAACTTGTATAATAAATCTGTTGAGAAATCAGTTAAATATGCGCAAAAACAGTTATATGATAAGGAGTTTGCACAATCAACAACTAAGTCAACATGAAGAACCATCAACTCAATTATAAATTTCGGTTAAAAGGAAATAATCAGTTCTAATAATTTGAATGGAAAGAGGACACAAGACACTACTGAAATTGATGAGAGTGTCAATGAGCACTTTGTAAACATTCTTTCAAAACTATTATCCATCATTGTGGATGCGAAGGTTTTGCCATCAAGATCTTCAGATGATGTGGTGCTGCAGGTTTTTCCGGGTTTTCCTGGAGCTGAAAAAGCAAATGCGCCACTGGAATCAATGAAGTCGCCCCGGAGCGCCAATTAATTTTTATTGTTGTATTTATTTTATTTTTATCGTTGTTTCAACATATTGTTACGAGTGAGATTATTGCATTAAATTCATTTATTATATCCAGATCAATATGGCTTTGGAAGGTCTAGCTAGTGATACAGATTGTGCCGCTTTGGATATGATATCTAATATTCAGTCATAATTAGATGAGCATAAATTTAGTTTTTTTACAGTTTTTTTATCATTTGATAGGTGATGCATTTGCATGGTTTCAAAATGATTCAAGTATATATTCGACTTCCCCTTTAACAAGATATTTTTCTGGTGAAACACTAGGCTAATGAATACAATTTTCAATACCGTTGACACTAAAATGAAAAAGAAGATAAGAACTGAAAGTAGTTAATTAACAATTGCAAAATTTCACTAGAAGCGTCTGTATGAACTTATGAATATCAATTATATTCAGTAGAATGAAAACACTTTTTGATATGCAACAGCTGGCTTCAAAGTACCTAACTTTACTGCACAACACTAGCCGCTTAAAGTCTTGTTTTCAACATCAAATCAAAACTATCAATATAGAGATGGTTCCGGATGAATTTTCTTTGACATTTTTTATGGCTATAAAAGTTTCTGGTTGATTCGCATAAAAACTAGATATCTTTCTTGTGCACATTGCAAAAATTGAACCTGTGTACTAACTAGTTCAATGCCCTATTCTAAAATGAACAGTTCTTTTCAAAACTCTTTGAAAAATTTATGACAAGAGCAAATTCTCGTCTCTACTACAACTTTCCCAACTACTTCATCACCAAGTTCATTTGTACAAATTGCATTTCATTTACGACGATTTTGAAAATTACTTCAGTAACTATGGATGTTCCATTGAACGATTAAAAATTTATAACCTCTCAAGCTCACGTATAGCACATCACCCAATTTCCTTCCCTATAGCTCAAAGACGCATGTT
The DNA here is from genome assembly GCF_000500325.1 of Leptinotarsa decemlineata. Lineage (NCBI taxonomy): Eukaryota > Metazoa > Arthropoda > Insecta > Coleoptera > Chrysomelidae > Leptinotarsa > Leptinotarsa decemlineata. The sequence goes on from NW_019295492.1 coordinate 9,949, forward strand.
CATGGCAAACTATCCAAATCATGTTCATTGCGAAAAAGAGGTAAAAGGATTGTGCTTGAATGTATCGCTCTTAAGTTCGGCAATTTTTTCAGATTGATCGGATTGCCGCTCCAACTCATGCTTTTCTGTTGCATACAAAGCCTTTAGAAGATGTGGAGATATGTAGAAAATATGAAAATGGAAAATCAAAAACCACCATTTACAGAAATTGGTGGCGACAAACAACAAGGCACATTTTGTCATTGAAGAAAACCCTCCTCAAACAGAAGTGTCTGCCCAATTTGCAGCATCGCAATTCAAACGTCAAGGCAGTAGTCAACAGTTTCTGGAAACATATGCCCAGGTGATTATAACTATATGTTCATTTCAGTATCAATGTTGAAATATGTGGTAGTACGATAATACGATAGTTTTATTCGTCATTGTGATTTGAAGAAATTGAAAAGAATGAAAGTTCCAAAATATATTTTCAATTATCATAATTGATAGTTCAAGTCCAAAAATAGAAATACATACTACTACTTCAATAACACTTAAGCTTTTCAGCTTTTCACCTCTATATAAAAATTGTGAGAAACTTTCGAAGAAAGGGAGAAAGTTATTTACTTAAAAATAAACTCAATACAAATGTGTGTAGCAGATCATGCATTAAAATTAGTTTCAGTTACTGAAAAAAAGTCATAAAACAACTTCCTCAACATGAATATCGAATTACACAAAAGAAACAGTTCGTTCGAAAAAACTACTTCCGTATGAACAATATGAAGATTTGATTATACGAAAATTACTTTTTTCCTATTCAGTTAGTTTGTACTCCAAACATTTGTAATGGAATTGAATCAGACATCAGTTGTCAAAATGCTACACAATATACGATAAGAAATTTCACTTACTTGGAACACTAATATACTCAATACTGGCTTCGAAGTTTAGGAATAAAAACACTTCATCATAGTGTTCCATGTAAGTGGAATTTCATATCGTTACTATATCATATATTAAATTGAGTAGCGTTTCTATGAATATCTGTTTCAATTCCACAATGAATGTTCGGTGTACAAACTAAATGGGGAAAACTTATTTTTGTATAATTCACTGTTCATATGCAAGTAGTTGTTTCAAAAGTACTTTTTCTTTCGTGGAATTCAATGTTATTGCAAAAATAGTTGTTCCAGGAAGACTTTTTCTTCTAGTTTGTGTCTGAAAGTAACTTCTATGCATGACCTACACATATTTTTGGATTCCTACCGTTTTTACTCCCATTGTGTTCTTGGGGCAGTGGCGGGTGGCGGTGCGGGCATTGCAAAAACGATGCATTGAACGATGCTAAAACTAATCGCTGAACAAAAAAGACATAACCTAGCTCTCGGACAACAACAAAATCAGGAAAAGCATATTATCTAAGACCGTATAAAGGATATGGCTTACGAAAAAAAAAATATTAAAAAAGCCAAAAGGGTTTCAACAGCAGCAACTATACTGGAAAAAAACGAGAAACTAAAATGCCCTCGACGTAAAATGTCCGATAGGGATCTCATCACGTATACAAAAATATTGAAAATTCCTCATCAAAGAGGTGTTTTTATACGTGATTCATTACCATGGAGAATTGCATCAAATGAATGTGGTATAGTGAATCTTGATGTACAAAGGGGACCTGGTACCCATTGGACAGCATATTCGAATCGTAATAATAATATCATATATTTTGATAGTTATAGTAATTTACCACCACCAATTAAATTGGAAGAATACTTCAGAAGCAATGGTGATGTTATTATTGAATACAATTTCGATTCAATGCAAAAATTCAGTTCCTATCAGTGCGGACAATATTGTCTTTCATATAATCAAAACAACTAATAAATATTAATTCATTTGTTTTGGAAATCTCAGTCATGTCATATACGTTTACACTTAGCGGAGACTCATCAATTTCAAGTGATACTTTCAACCCACCATTATATCTGAACGAAAATGTTTAATATGAAATTGGATTTGTTAATTTGGATGCATTCAATAATATACCAAATATTGGTGAAACAAACAATTCATTAGAATGGGGTAACAATGATGAATTCAAATTTGAAACTCCCATAGGGTCTCATGAAATTGAAGAGATTATGAACATTATAAAGGATGAGATGTTCAGAATAGGAGAAGTAACTATCATACATTTATCTACAGACCCGAAAAAATTTAGTTTCAATTAAATGCACTGAATGGATCAATTTCAGTATCAAAATCATAAACAATATAACCGTAAGGGTGCTGGTTAAATATAGTAATTTGGTGAATTTCCGCGAAAAAACAATTACTCTTCTTTTATATCTCAGGAAAATTGAATAGATATGGTAATACAATTCCAACGATTTTATCCATACAGAAACTATAAAATACAACAGCGTCGTACAAAGAATCCAGATGGTTTTTCGATATTGATGAAAACGTTGTTTCTTGAATTCTCTCGGCTTTTACGTTCTAGTATAATGGATTTATTGAATATAACAGGTGAACCTTCCAGCGATACAACCATTGAAGATTATCAATTTCACACATATCATCAACCATATAATTCTGGAGCCCTCAAATATAATGATGAAGTTAGGATTTCCGTACAATTTTAGATGCATGTAATAGCTTAATCTACCGGGTGTCAACGAATCTATTAGACAAGTCATAATTTCTAGACTATTAGGAGAATTAAAATGAGATTTGGTATAGTTGAATGGTATGTGGAGGGGAATGTTTTCACATATTTTTTACTTTCCGGTCACTTCCGGTTTCAGCGGAAATGGCTCCGGTTCTGAATTTTTAAATGGAACACCCTGTATATTGTAACATTTTTGGATTTCTGAGACAATTCTGGATCAGAAACTGACATTTCCGGAAGTTTTTCAGCCTACTTGATTTTTTCAGAGTCACTTTTAAAATTGCATCTAGGTGGCCATGATCGGACGTAAACTAATCTATGGACCTCAGGTGATATCAGAAAATTGCAATAGCGGAGTTTTAGTGACTAGTGTGTTGAATATGAATGAGACAAGTTTACAAAATAACATTTTCGTGTCTAACTATTATTTTTCAAATGGCNTGACTCTGAAAAAATCAAGTAGGCTGAAAAACTTCCGGAAATGTCAGTTTCTGATCCAGAATTGTCTCAGAAATCCAAAAATGTTACAATATACAGGGTGTTCCATTTAAAAATTCAGAACCGGAGCCATTTCCGCTGAAACCGGAAGTGACCGGAAAGTGAAAAATATGTGAAAACTCTCCTCTCCACATACCATTTATCTGTACCAAATCTCGTTTTGATACACCTAATAGTCTAGAAGTTATGACTTGTCTAATAGATTCGTTGACACCCGGTATATTGAAGGTATAATATTAACGGATCATAGCACAGTGTCAACCTAATTTCAATTCATTTATAATTGATTTTTCATTTGTATTGGTTCTTGCAGGGATTTCAAATCATTTTATATAATATTATACAATGGAAGTCCGAACTAATAAAATTAAAAAATAATTCTTTTATAATCCATTAGATAAATTAGTGCGACAATGAGTGGTAAGTCAGTCAGTCAGATGATAGTTCAGTATAGATGCAGACTAGCTCAATTTCTACGCCAGATGACACAACTGAAGGCTGAAATTGAATATTCAGAGAAGAGAAAATTATTAAATAGAACTAGCCGATACTTGATGAAAATCCATTATAAAAAACTAATGAATACAGTTTATTGTATGATTTTCACTATGATCATAGTGAAGATAGTGAAAGTCATACAATAAACTATATTGATCAGTTCACCATTTCTCTTCAATAATCTACCGTGCGATCTGAAAAAACGAAAAACTTGGTTGATGAAAAAACATCACTACATGAATTGGAATGTAGGATTCATCCCTAAACATCAGTTTCAAAATATACGATGTCTGAACCAGGGTGCAGACGTTGTGTATGTGAAAGGTAGAGACAAATTTTACTTCATCAAGAAATACTGTTATTGTACGGTTTATGAATTTAATGAACATCCTGCACTAGAAAAAGAAGACCTTCCACAATCTGAAAAAATAAAAGAAAAATTAATAGAGAATCTGCTGGAGTGTAGTAGAGGGCAAACTGAAAAATCCACCCCAAAAAGTCAATGCATAATATAAACTACTGGTAATTAGTTAGTAACTTATATTCATAAATTTTGCCTACAAATTGAAAAAATTAAATATTGATACTTAGCTATTTTGAGTGGATAATGTTTCGAGAAACAATCTTTTTCCGTTTTCAAAACCTATATTCACTATGAAAATCTCGCCTCAAACTGATATTTCTAATTTCTTTTGATACATGTGTATTTGCTCTATCAAATGTGTACATAAAATTCCTAATGACTGATGATGATAAATATGTAATGAAACAAAAAAAATGTTTTTATTACAAGTCAAGACTTGTTTTGGAAATGAAATAATCATTCTACTTTTTCTTCTTCCAACCACAACCCCATAACACAAAACATTTTTATTATATAAAAACATGAAAATGTGTCGATGAAATCAGTATACAACTTTATATGATGTTATTTCTCTTGTACCAGCAGAAAATTATTTTTTAAATCAAGAAAAAAATTAATCAAGTAGCATTCTACTGTATTTATCCATTAAACGATCATTGTCATCTCTAACAAAATTCGTATCACTTCACTGAAGAAGAACTGAAAAAGTTTCCCATACACTATTTGATTGAACTCTTATATGCAAATTGCCAATAGAGTACTGAAACAATTTCCATTGACAAGTGCAACTATCCTGTTTCATTAATTACAATCGACCTGAATGGCGCACTCACAAACGGTCCACCAACTTCAAAATCAACATGTAATTTATGTAAAGCAGCTCTTGATGAATTGTAATTCAGAATTGAATAAATATATAAATCAAAAATCAAACAATTCGTGAACATAACACTCCCAAAAAGGGGGGCAAACCGCGGACACGTTTTTCTGGCTATTTGCCCCATCAGCGCGGTGCAGCCAAGTGTAAAGATGGGCAACGCTTGTTTTCCGAAAGCAGGAAACAACACATACGCACGGAGTCAACAGCAGAAGCCAACCGCACATTTGTGGTTCCAGTTAGAAGACCTAGAATTCTCAGGCTACATCTAACATGACCACGTAGGCAGCTATAGCTACCTGCCTGACATCCGGGTCCAGGATATAAATACGAATAGAGATTTTATCGAGTGTACATGATACAAATCAAAAATGAAACAATTCGTGGACAGAACACTCCAAAAAAGGGGGGCAAACCAAATAAGAATCATCATAACAGCACTTTAGATAATAGCCCACCGAAAATGCTTTGTGTATTATATTTTATGTAGTTGTTTGTGATAATTTAGAATTGAACTTTTCTGAAATGGATTCAGCATCAACATAAATCACAAAAGGTACTTTTTGTTTGTGAACGTAATTAAATTCTACAAAGTCATATTTGGAAAATGATATTCTACAGTCGATTTTCTTCTCACAAAACATGTAATGATTCTTGAATTTTTCTTCTCTAAAAAAATAATTGAGGCAGCGGTCACATAAATGAATCATTCCATATTGCCTCTTAACTTGCTTATCAGACGATAAATATTTTTAATCCAGCAATAGTGAAACTTGATTTCAGTATCTCCATCATCTGATATGTATAATCATTCATTTTGGGAAAATAATGAGTTTGAAATAATAACAAATTAACATGGTGTTCTAATTTACTTTGACTTAACCTCACAGGCACTACTTCATGAAAAGAATTCTTTTTGATAATATTCAATTCCAACGCAAAAGCATTCACAGAAATATTATTTAATTTCTCAAATTTATTGATATGATTCACTTTCATGATCATTTCTATAATGTGGATGAGATATTGTATATCGATAATTTCCTGTAGGGGGGTATGAAGCACTAACTATACTCCAAAAAAGCATGCTTCATCATTATTTTGATTATTGATACATGCTTTTTTCCTGAAATGTGTTATAGTATTTCAATGAATTAGGTTTCATTGCCAATTCCATATTTGTTTATAGCTACTTCTGACAGCAAAATTTTTTGTGATGCCTAATCGCTTGAGTCTTCAGGAAACTCTGAAAGTTTATTTAAGATGTAATCAATGACATTTTCTCGATACCACAACTATATTCGGTCCCTGATATAAAACTACATTCGATGTAATGAAATATTTTTAACTAATTATTTTCTCATCACCCGATTGTTTCACAAAATCACCCCAAAGAGTGGTTCATTTAAAGAAATGGCATTTTATTTTCAATTTTGTTAATTATTTTTTTGTACAAACTGAATTCTTCAGTCAAAAATGCTTTCATTCCTTTTTGTTTTACATTGATGGTGACACCCGTCTTCACTCTGTTATTAAAACAAGAAGTAACATCTTCCCAGCAAACCTTACGCTTCTTATTTGAACCTACATTTTCACTTCTCACCATAAGTGAACATCTCAATTGTTTCAATTGACCAATTTTCATTATGATTTCACTTTTCTCACCTACTCTGAGTTTAATTTTTTCAGAGCTTCATTACTATGTTTACTTATCACTTCGATTGCATGTTTTTCAGATGCATTTTCTTTGATTGATTTCAACATTTCATCAATTTTTGATAATGTTACCCTAAATTCTTCCATAATGTATTACCTATTATTTATAAAAAAGTATCTCACCTTCACAATTCAACAATTCCAAACGATGCAGCAGGTGAAGGTTTGCAAACGTCTTTGTTTCCTCTAAAATTGATTCCGTATTTTTCCTCTGTGAAATGAAATATGTATGGTTTTTGGCAAGAAAAATACGGTGTTCTCTAACTCTAGAAAAATTGTTTCTGATGATCATCCAATATTTAATCTTGTAATTTGATGACTGGTTTTGATGTGCTTGTTTCTATAAGGGATAGAGAATTTAATTATTTCACTTCACATCCATCTAAAATGGATGTGAAGTGAAAGTGATTTTTTATGGAGGTTGGGTAGCGGTGGTTGTGATTATGCTGTCGGTTTTGGTGGTGGGGGTGGAAGCTGTTGGTGATGGTGAAGGTAGTGACAACATTTCTTACTTCTCTCACCATAAAACCACAAAAACCCCACCACTTAGGACATAATCCACATAATAATAGATTTATATGACAACTGAATTCAAAGTGTAATATAAGAACTCAAGCGAAATCAGTTTCTTCATCCGAGGGACATGATGAAGTATAATGATCATTTTTATATCTGCGAAAGCAATGTTCAATTCAAATTTGATTAAAACGAAAATAAAGAGAGTTACTCATGATCTGGAGAGAAAAAGAAAAAAGTTATTTCATTGAGATCAGAGAGTGTGGATTCGTAGATAGAATGGGAGAAGGAGATTTGAGCCGGTTCTAAGCCTCCCCCCACCACTATGACGTATTCATTGCTTTTTTTGTTGTTGTCTAGTAAAGTCAAGGTGATGTGACCTTGAAGTGTCTAGTGCATGGATCGTTCATATTTTTTTTCCGGTTCTAAGTCTCCCCTCACCGCTATGACGTATTAATTGCTTTTTTTTTGTTGTTTAGTGAAGTCAAGGCGATGTGACCTTGAAGTGTCTGGTTCATGGATCATTCACATTTTTTTTTCATATGAGATTTTGTGTGTGTGTGTGTGAGAATGCACGGT
>NW_019295493.1:0-17765 GCF_000500325.1 Leptinotarsa decemlineata
ATCACGGCAGCGCCGGGGGCAACTGCCGCACATTAGAATTCATATACATTACAATGCCCTTGTTATATTGTCTTATGGATTTGGAAGTCTCCATAAATTCCTAAACCACATTAACTTCTCACATTTTGACCTAAAATTGACAATGGAACTCGAAAATAACAACTCACTTCCATTCCAGGACGTTCTCATCACAAAATTCAACGATTCCTCCATACACACTGTTAACCGAGAACCAACTCATACTCACGCTACATCAACACTAAGTCCCATTATTATCCTCCCCACTTAAGTTCCGTTCTCAATTTTCGTATACACAGGTCTATCAGACTACTTAACAGCCACAATAGATCCAAGGAATTAGACAAACTCAAATCCGCCCTTCACCATAATGATCACCCCGAATCACAAATCCGAAGATCTATCCATTTTCAGAAAACCGGTACCTCACATCCCAGCGGGATGATCAGATGAACCACCGGAAAGCCTTTCTTCCTTATACTCATGGAGTTACCGACAAAGTGAGCCGAATTCTGAAAAGGCACTATATAAGAACAGTACCTATTCACAGCCAACAATCAAATTCAAACTTTTCTAAAAACACCCAAGGACACAATACCTAATGAGGCACAGGGCATCTAAGAAATACCATGTTCCAACTGCTCCAGATCTTACATCGACCAGACCAACAGAAGAATCTCCAAGCGAGCCTATGAACCTGAACTTGCTGTGTGCAAATCAAATTCAGCCTCATCTCTCTTCTAACATCATCGCGAAACAGGTCACACAATAAGCTTCAGAAACACCAAAACCATTGCCACCGAAAAATCTCTCCACGCCAGGATAATCCGCGAAGCTTTCGAAATCAAAAAACACCCCGACTGTCTCAATAACCAAGCATCTTCAGTTCAGTCAGGTTGGAGCCTAGCTCCCTCACCCTTGTAGCTGATTTTTGTCAGGAGGACAAATGGGTTCATGAGGTGGAGGCGGTACGAAATTCCTCAAACATCAGTACCGCCCTTCAAGGGGTACCTCTACCTGGCTGGGGTGGGATGAATGAAAAATTTTTTCATCAGTTAACGGGGAACATGAGGGCCTTATTCGACAGAGTGTCGGTCTTCCTTCCATATATTCTCACTTTTCTGGCCGGAGAAGATATCGTTCTTTCCATGGATATCGTTCTTCCCATGGTTATCGCCTGAGTCTTTTCCGGGTTCACTCGGATCTTCCATTCGAGGTACCAGCACTCGAGGTCGTCCAATGCACGTTGCATGTAGATGATCCCGAGCTCCCGTCGTCGGCGTATAGAGATATTTTCACACGCTCAGACCTCGGAAGGTCACTGGTGTGAAGAGAGTACAGCGTGGAAGAGTGCACGGCCCCCTGTGGCACTCCAGTGAGGATCTCTCTGTGGTCAGACAAAGAGCCCTCTACTCTAACCTGAAATTTTTTGTCTTTCAGGAAAGACCCAATCCACCAGATCAGGGCCCAAGGCAGATCGAACGCGAATAGCTTATGCAGAAGACCTTCGTGCCAAATACGGTCGAAGACCTTCGAAATGTCTAAAAGAACGACATGAACTTTGCGATTTTGGTGTAGCTCTGCGAGGGTGTTTTCGACCAGTCTCAGTGCCTGGAGCTCAGTGGAGTGTTCTCTCCTGAAGCCAAATTGTTCATCAGGCAGAACATTTCGGTCCTCAACCTCTTTGTTGAGTCTTTGCAGATCGAATATTTCAGCCAGCTTAGCCGCCGATGAGAGCAGACTGATCGGACGATAATTCTGCGGAAACAGCAGGTTTTGACCCTGTTTTAGAATCGTGACAACGATCGCATGCTTCCACCTTCTGGGAAAGTATCTGAGGGCCAACGAGCTGTTGATGATTTGTAATAGGTTTTCGACGCAGTTTTCCAGAAGTTTCTTCAACAACTTATCAGTTATAGAATCGACCCCCGAAGCTTTCTTGGCCTTTGCGGCCCTGATATAACCCTTCAGTTTTTCCACAGGAGCTGGGCTGATAATGTCATCGTCATCTTCCCTGAGGATACGGTGAACCCGATCTTCCAGCCGAATATCGCGATCGATGTCGTCAAAGTTAAGTTGGAACTGACGTTCAATCATGTTAGCAAAGGCCAACGCTTTGTCGGCGGGGAAGTAGCACACTCCGCGCTCTCTGTGAATAGGTGAGAGAGCAGTCTTCTTCCTTTTGGCGGGTAACTCGCCAAAGCACATCATGATGACCTGTTTGACTTGGTTGGCCATCCTACTTGCCGCAATTTTGTCTCCTGGAAAAAGGGTTCGCTGATAGCCTTCTCAGGCGATTTCTATCCCGTGTGGAGGCTTTGATACGTGGGGGAAATTAATCGTAGCTCTTCAGCGGACACTCTTCCCTGGAAGTGGCCGCTTGAAACGCATCATTCACAGAAAGCTCGAAACGCTCAACTGCCGCGTAGAGTTCATCGGGAGAGCGAAGTGCCTCAGGAGATGATCAGGAGAAGGTAGATCATGGAAAACACAAGTAAGACGCCCGCCGTGAGGGCGTCTCACTTGCCCACAATGTTATCAATATGACCCCTCACAACATGTAATTATTTGAAATTCTGAGGGTAACATCCACCCCTCCTAGGGGGTTGAACCCCGAGGGTTGAAAATATTCATTCAGAGTGTCCCCCTTGCAAATAAAGTTGACCTGTCTGACCATTTTTTCATATTATGTACTGGAAGGGAGATATTGAGGGTGGGAAGTTTTCAAATTGACACACTGTATAAGAACAGTACCTATTCACAGCCAACAATCAAATTCAAACTTTTCTTAAAACACCCAAGGACACAATACCTAATGAGGCACAGGGCATCTAAGAAATACCATGTTCCAACTGCTCCAGATCTTACATCGGCCAGACCAACAGAAGAATCTCCAAGCGAGCCTATGAACCTGAACTTGCTGTGTGCAAATCAAATCCAGCCTCATCTCTCTTCTAACATCATCGCGAAACAGGTCACACAATAAGCTTCGGAAACACCAAAACCATTGCCACCGAAAAATCTCTCCAGGCCAGGATAATCCGCGAAGCTTTCGAAATTAAAAAACACCCCAACTATCTCAATAACCAAGCGTCTTCAGTTCAATCAGGTTGGAGCCTAGCTCCCTTACCCTTGTAGCTGATTTTTGTCAGGAGGACAAATGGCTTCATTAGGTGGTGGCGGTACGAAGGTCCTCAAACATCAGTACCGCCCTTCAAAGGGTACCTCTACCTGGCTGGGGTGGGATGAATGAAAAATTTTTTCATCCGTTAACGGGGAACATGAGAGCCTTATTCGACAGAGTGTCGGTCTTCCTTCCATATATTCTCACTTTTCTGGCCGGAGAAGATATCGTTCTTTCCATGGATATCGTTCTTCCCATGGTTATCGCCTGAGTCTTTTTCGGGTTCACTCGGATCTTCCATTCGAGGTACCAGCACTCGAGGTCGTCCAATGCACGTTGCATGTAGATGATCCCGAGCTCCCGTCGTCGGCCTATAGATATATTTTCACACGCTCAGACCTCGGAAGGTCACTGGTGTAAAGAGAGTACAGCGTGGAAGAGTGCACGGCCCCCTGTAGCACTCTAGCGAGGATCTCTCTGTGGTCAGACAAAGAGCCCTCTACTCCAACCTGAAATTTTTTGTCTTTCAGGAAAGACCCAATCCACCAGATCAGGGCCCAAGGCAGATCGAACGCGAATAGCTTATGCAGAAGACCTTCGTGCCAAATACGGTCGAAGACCTTCGAAATGTCTAAAAGAACGACATGAACTTTGCGATTTTGGTGTAGCTCTGCGAGGGTGTTTTCGACCAGTCTCAGTGCCTGGAGCTCAGTGGAGTGTTCTCTCCTGAAGCCAAATTGTTCATCAGGCAGAACATTTCGGTCCTCAACCTCTTTGTTGAGTCTTTGCAGATCGAATATTTCAGCCAGCTTAGCCGCCGATGAGAGCAGACTGATCGGACGATAATTCTGCGGAAACAGCAGGTTTTGACCCTGTTTTAGAATCGTGACAACGATCGCATGCTTCCACCTTCTGGGAAAGTATCTGAGGGCCAACGAGCTGTTGATGATTTGTAATAGGTTTTCGACGCAGTTTTCCAGAAGTTTCTTCAACAACTTATCAGTTATAGAATCGACCCCCGAAGCTTTCTTGGCCTTTGCGGCCCTGATATAACCCTTCAGTTTTTCCACAGGAGCTGGGCTGATAATGTCATCGTCATCTTCCCTGAGGATACGGTGAACCCGATCTTCCAGCCGAATATCGCGATCGATGTCGTCAAAGTTAAGTTGGAACTGACGTTCAATCATGTTAGCAAAGGCCAACGCTTTGTCGGCGGGGAAGTAGCACACTCCGCGCTCTCTGTGAATAGGTGAGAGAGCAGTCTTCTTCCTTTTGGCGGGTAACTCGCCAAAGCACATCATGATGACCTGTTTGACTTGGTTGGCCATCCTACTTGCCGCAATTTTGTCTCCTGGAAAAAGGGTTCGCTGATAGCCTTCTCAGGCGATTTCTATCCCGTGTGGAGGCTTTGATACGTGGGGGAAATTAATCGTAGCTCTTCAGCGGACACTCTTCCCTGGAAGTGGCCGCTTGAAACGCATCATTCACAGAAAGCTCGAAACGCTCAACTGCCGCGTAGAGTTCATCGGGAGAGCGAAGTGCCTCAGGAGATGATCAGGAGAAGGTAGATCATGGAAAACACAAGTAAGACGCCCGCCGTGAGGGCGTCTCACTTGCCCACAATGTTATCAATATGACCCCTCACAACATGTAATGCTGTGAGGGGCCACATGCTGTGAGGGGCCATGAATATTTTCGAATAAATATTTTTCAAAATATTACAGATTCAAAATGCAGGTATATAGCGGTTGCGGCGGTACCGGGCCAATTATATGTCGCTCTTTCTGTTTTCTGTTAAAATCTGTTTTTCCGATAACAAGCTGTCGTTCCCCTACGAACGAAAACTGTCAAAAGTCGAAACTTGTGCGAGCTGAGGACTAAAGAGGTTTTACTTTTTAACGTGTGATTCCTAACATGGGTTGGACGATAGGAAGTGAAAATCGATCGTCTGGCCTTGCGGTTCGAATCACCGGTTCACATTGGTTCAAGAGTAACCTCCAAAGAAAACATGTTTGTATCGTCAACTGACAAAAAACTGTGAACGTTGTGTATAAGGACATTCTGTAGTATATTTAGTATCAGCATTGCACCCGTGCGGAGCCGGGGCGGATCGCTAGTCGAATGATAGAATTATCATTCAGAAGTGCTTTCTGCAAAAAACTATTTTTTTATGTAACTTGGGTCATCACAGTGAAGAGGAGAGATGGCACAACATGCGACAAGTACTCTACATGAAGTCCATATATCCCCTGAACGTGAAAATGTATCGATGAATATAGCTGAATACCATGCCTAAACCACAGAAAGATTCGGATGCAAACATGTTCTTTGAGCTGGGATGTACTTACCTGGTAAAAACACAATTAGTCCGGCGCAAGGTTGAATCTTCTGCACAATAACTGCAAACAACCATCAGAAGGCCAGAATAGTCAAATCACAGTTATGTAAGATTCGTACATATTCAGCTCACATTGAAGCGACNCCTGCATGCCTTTCATTAAAAACCTGGGCTGTCCTACGAGCACACCTATCTTCAGCACCATAAATAGAATAATTCAGGTTCTTTCTTGTAAAGTGTACACCATTACAATTTGTATCACTGTCAGTGCAACTAATACCACTTGACAAACAGTTTGAAATCAGGAATACCTAATTCTGATAAATGTTTTCACCATTTAATTGTAACTGACGTCAAGAAGCAACTGTGTGCCCTCATCTCACTTCCAGCTAAAGCAAAAAACTCTGTGTGAAAAAGAGACATAAGCATACCGTTATTGAGTCAGTGGTAGCGGTTCCATACATTTTTACATTTTGTTATAATTAATTTTCTTTTTGCCCTATTTTACAAGAACCGATCAACTAATTTCAGTTTTCTAAACGGGGTTGAGTGAGGATTTTCAAAATCTTTAAAAAGATGTGTTACAAGATAGGGGGTGCCATTTAAAATTATTAAGTGGGGGTAGCTAGGGGTAAGGGGGTTAAACCTAAAATACTACTGGCACTAGTTTTAAACTTCTTCTTCGATATCTAAATTGACGTGTTTTTTGCCTACGGTAAATTCTCCCTGCTAAACGAAGTACTAGGGGTGGGAAGTTTTGAAATGAAGGCACTATATAAATACTATACATTCGATATCAATCTGTTGCAATTTCGCCACTTTCCATATCTTTTTCATGGCAAAGGAGTTTTGGAAAATGCTGCTCTATAGATATATGAGAATATACGCTTATATTGTGTCATGGCTTTTATTTGGAATTCAATTTTGTCTTATTCCGTTCAACTCGATGTTCAATGTCTGATTTCAAAATGTGTTCTGACAATTTCGATCCTGTTAATTTTATTCTCGATGTTTATTCTCAAGCATTTCCAAAGTCTCTTAATTGAAATTTTTTGTTCTTTATTCTGAGTCGTTTGTTGTGGTTAGTATGTGTGAGTACAGATCCTGGTGCATTTGTTGTTCTGTAAGAAGTTCTAATTTTCAATTCGTCTTACCGCTTCAGATAGTTATGAGATATATATTCGTTTGTTTCATATCGTCTTGTGTTCGTGTTGTTTCTGAAATTTGGTATTTCGAGTCCTGAAGAAAAATTCAAGTTAATTCGAGACTTCGACAAAAAAATAATTGTTATTTCAAGAAAAAAATGGTCCTGTTACCCAACCAACCTTTCTTCATATAAGATATAACCTCAATTGTGAAAAGTGCCAGTGGTTGTTGAATCAGGAGGAGTGTAATATAATATAATATTAACAGCGATACAAATATATGCATGAATAATGAGATGATTTGTGCTAGTGCCTCTGCCTAAACCATAATGGCTTATGCCGCAGTAATTATTATTGAGTTGGTGGTTGTTGAATTGGTGATACTTTTTTCCTCAATGTGATTTTGAAAAAGTTATTACAGATAAAACCACTAGGTAACTTTTGAAAAAAGTATAACAGGTTGTTTCTATAACAGAACAGAAACGATTAAGAATGAAACTGTAGATTTTCAAAAATAATTAACACTGTTAATATCTGTCCTTGAAGTGAACGTTTTTTCTTATTGGTTTTAAAATTCAACAATGAATGCGATAAACAAGCGAACAGTCGATTGAAAACCAAATGACGCTACAAACATCACTTCTAATTGAACAACCATCAACTCAACAACTACAGAATCAACAACCACTGACAACTAACTTATACCTTATATTCTAGGATCATCTGAAAAGATGATCTTGATTGTGAATAGTTATAAAAATAGAACCTTCTTGAAAACGACCAATACCTGATATCTATTCTCATACACAAAAACTCAACAACATAAAAGAGAGATGAAAAAATTACATACCTTGTTTGTGGGGTGAAAGTTATATTAGCAAAACTTCAAGGGCATCAGAAGTGCGTGATAATGAAAATCGAGATATAACAGAAATATATTATTAACATGATCAGAATCGTCAGAATCAGACGGCGAATTTCAAGTTGAATGGAACAAGATGAAAATGATTGCCCAATAATCTTGAGAAACGTGAGGGGAAAAGTATATTTCGAACAGCTTGTTAGAAATGGCTCGCACTTGACTACGCGTCAGGAAGAAAACTGTGGATAAGCGAAATTGTAACACAGACTGATATCAGAGAACACCTTGTACTACTACTCTTCAGTGGGAGTACCCGAAAGTTTGACATCAAGAAATTAGCTGAGAATGAATTGATGAACAGGGTGGGCCATCGAAAACATGACATGGAGGTTTTGGGTACTAATCTTGCAAATCCGAAAAAATGCACAGACAGGTCGATTTTTATTGGGAGGGGGACAGTTTTTTTCCCCATTTACAGGGAATAGGTGGCGAGTCGCACATCGTTTGAAAGATCTTGGAATTCTCTGAACAATGGTGTACATTTTTTAAATTTGAAAGTATTTTGAAGAGTTCTTTCCCATAATTAACTTTTTCAATATTGTTAATAGCAACAAATTATTGTACGTCACTGCTCAGATAGATACATGTATTTGGAACTCTTTTACTTGTTTCTTACGCTACTTTTTTGTTAATTCTTCAGTTCTTCTCTGATAAGAGAAGATGTGTTAAAAGTGATATCTACATTATTACCAGTAGTGAGTGCCGTAAAGTGTTGCTAAAGAAACAATGGTTTACACAACTGCAGAGAAGGTTGAGTTGATTGAACTCTACTATGGAAATAGACGTTGTGTTATGAGAGCCGCTGAACTGTTCAATAAACAACATGAGAAGAATATAACATCAAAAATGACCTTCAACAGAATGGTTACTCCAGAGTGATGGTAGAATAGGCTTTAGCGAGAAGACAACAAGAGCTCCCACAAGGAAGAGGAGCCGCCACAACCAGTACTTGTACTTCCCTACATCAGAGGATTATCGGAGGATTGGGTCCAAGTAAAACATCAGGACCTGCTTCAGATCTGGGAACACTATCCGTAGCAGCCTCACAAAAACCAGGTCTCCAAAAGCAAACTGCGATTCCAAGAATTGCATTTACCGGATACCCTACGAGTGCGGAGAATCATACATCGGTGAAACTAAGTGGCCATTGAAAGTTCGCATGCTCAGCAATGCGAACAAGAAACACACACAGCGAGGAAAAACCAGCAAATCTGGAATAGCAGAGCATGTTTGGACTCATCAACATAACATCAAGTGGGCTCAAGCTGAAATCATCCACAAAGAGGAACATTGGTTTAGGAGAAAACTCAAAGGAGCCGCGTATATGTTGTCCAACAACGCATTTAGTCAAGCTAGCGTAGAGATACGTTACATATGGAAACCTCTAATCGAGCGAAAAACGACCAACTTCCGCTAAACGGTCATTTCCCGCTAAAAACCAATGAAGCGGAGGGAGGAAAGAGGGGATAGGTGAAAGCACTCGAATGACCTATAAATAGTCAGATCTCGAAGAAATGAGTCCAATTATCACCCGAAGACGATTGTGTATACTAACAATCGAAACGTCGTGATGTAACTTCCTGATTGTTGCTTGTTTGTTATTTCTTTGTAATTTCAGTTTTTTGTTTAATAAAATTGTTATTTTCGGGTAATCTTTTTAATTTTGTTTAGTCATGGGTATAACTTCGATCTACTTCGAGAATGCATCTAAGACTATCAAAAAGAAATTATTTTTTGTTTGACAAAAATCTATATGAATACGTGACCACACCCCATCAGGCACACTGTAACCTTGTAAGGGCACTTTTGGAGGGTTCGACTGAATTTTCTGACATTTATCAAAATTACGACTGATATTTTCAATTTCACAATTTAACGATGGCCACCAAACATGTGATCGAGCTAGAAGTTCCGTTTTAACTATTCCCAAATGTGCATTGTGTAATTCTCTTATAATGAATGCCTGTAGTGAAGACGGAATAACAACCCTGTGACCCCATATTATAACGTCCCCTTCAATGCTCAGATCCAAGCGCTTATTAAAATACGTTGTAGTCTGTTAGCTGCTAACAAAGGTATTCCTTTTTTTGGCCCAAATATGGATACCAGTGCTTCATTGTCACTTATTAGTTTGAATTTTTTGCCGTACAGGTATTGATAAAAATTTTTTACTCCCCATACAATTGCTGTCGCTTCCTTATCTAGAGCAGGATAACCCTTTACTGATTTGGTTAATGTTCTACTAGCAGAACAAATCGGTCTTTCGATACCGTTTTCGAACGTAAGAGAAATAACAGCCCCTATGCCATAGTCTGAACTATCAACTGTTAAATTGATATCTACATCTGGATCGTAATGAACAAGAACTGAATTTGAAGCTAATAATGACTTCATTTTAGAAAATGATCTACTACAATCACTACTCCAATTCCATACTGAATTTTTCCTCAATAATGCGTATAGAGGATTCAANTTGAAAAAAAAAATGTGTGAATCATTGAAAACGGTGATTCTATCATTCGTGAACTTGAAATAAAATGAATATTTGGAGTATGAAGACAAAGTTTAATTTTAAGAAATGGGCTGGCTGAATGAATAAAATTTCTGTTCAGAATAATACAAAAGTGAAAAAATGAAGTGATACCTTGATATTCATAATTTAAATCATGGATGGAAGTTTGTTAACAATATTATTTATTTCTGAACAAAAATATCAAACGATCATTCAGATGCCGATTTGCAGTCGATTCCAATAATATAGGGAAAACATGTATGAAATGAATGAGAAAAATTTTCATTCTTTCAAATACTTCAAAAATTATGTAAAAGCTATTTTCTGAATTTCTAGTTTTATCGACTATAACTGTATCTCCTAAAGAGATAACATGAGTACTTTTTTTTTGATAGCATGTTCGGTTACAGCTGATATGTCGGTTTGTCCGAGGTATCACAGTATACAGAAAAGCAATTCAAAAACACAAAGATAATTTCAATAGAAAACAACAGGCAATGACCATCATTAAAATCTAGCTACCTGTTCCTCAATTGTACACAAATAAGGTCAGTTAATCCAATTAAGAGAAACCAATCCACACTCACCTATGATGATATAAAACCAGAGATGAATTTCAGAATTGTAGAGTTGATAGGCTCGTGGAACATCAACGGTTTCACAAACAGGAGAAACGAACTGTAACTGCTATCACGTCCAGACATAGACGTCATGGCACTACAGGAGACAATGATAAGGAGTAAAAAGAACTACCGCATCACATGATACAAATAGGAGAAGCAGTAGCGGTCAGAGTGAAACTGAAATGCTATGAATCACTCAAACAATGGGAAAAAGCGCACGGGGCTTCAACTCACAAGAGCATTTTCCACCAGAAACGATGGAGCTCATTAGAATCAGAAGACGTCTAAAAAGGCGATATCAACGACCTCGCGCATCAATGAACAAAAGGTGTATGCAAAGAGCCAGTAGAATACTGTGAGAAGAACTAAAAGCAATCTGAAATCTACAATGGATAACCCGTCTGGAAGAACTGAACACCGAACACATCTGCATGGAGAACCTCGAAAGCCAAGGAATCGTCTATCGACGGTACTTACACTCATATGCACCAACATATCCCGAAGAAGTGAAAGAGATCGAAAGACATCTAGCTACTCGGGAAGTCCCAGGCTCAGACCAAATAACAAACCGGACCTTGAAAGTCTTACCACGAAAGTGTATAGCAGCTATAAATGCTATACTCAGACTGCAGCACTTTCCGTACCCGTTTAAGGAGGCGACAGTTATCCACATTCCGAAGCCAAAGGAGATCCACCTATTTCCCGATAACCACAGGCCAATTAGATTAACCCCTTCCTCAAGTAAAGTGTCAGAACGTGTCATCCCGGAAATATTAGAGGACCAAACCAACGTACTAGGGATCCTACCAAACAAACAGTTCGGTTTCAGATTAGAACACTTGACAGAGTTGCAAGTCCTAAGGGTAGTAGAATTTGCGACGGAAGGCTTCAACCTCGGCAAAGGATACAACACCGGAGCGATTTTCTTAGACGTCTCCAAGGCGTTCGATAGAGGTTGACATACACAGCAGACGTGCCCAAACCGAAGAACAACTTCAACAAGTTGGCGCTCAATGCGGACGACACAGCTCTGCTGGCGAGATCAACAAGCCAAGCGCACGTCACCAGATACTTGCAGCAACAGGCAGAGAGATTAGAAGAATGGGACAACATGTGGAAGATCAGTATAAAATCTGACAAGAGTCAGGCAATACTGTTCATCCGGAGGATGGTACACCTGGAAGGAAACGTCACCTTATCCCCGTCTTCACTGAGACTAGTCACAAATACCCACCTGTCTCGGGTTAAGTTGACAGGTGACTTGTACCCTTGTCATCGATTGGTAAGGTTACAGTACCCGGAAAAAAGCTTTCAAACAGTTATCTCCGACCGTGAAAATTTACATTCTTTGACTTCGAAAACTATTCAAAATATGTGATCAAAAAGAGAATCTTCGGAGGAAAGAAGGTTTCTTATGATGAATTCTACCGACATAATACCATTTTTTTTTATTTTTATTTCTGAGTGGAAATTGGGCTCAAAACACAAGGTTGTTGATCAAAATAGACCCTCGAACAAAAAATAATTGCTCACTGAATAGTATTGGAAGAAAATGGTTTGAATTTAAAAGAGCAAATTTTTTTTGAAATGTTACCAATTATTGAAGAAATTTTTCAATTTCATCTTTGAGTTCAGTCTCATAAGTATGTGAAACAAAAATTATGTGGCGGATTTTTCACAAATATCTGTTAAAGGCATGAGCCGTGATTTGTTTTGCATGGTTGAATTGAACGAAACCTTATGTGATGTCTCGTCACAAAGGTTGAACAAGACTTCTCATCTTCACTATAAGAATATAATGTTATGTTTCGGAAGTTGACACGGCATCATTTCGATTCGCTCCTGCGATACTAGGAATATTTAACAAGATTTTTCTGGCTGGGGACTATAGACTTCAAAAAATTATTCACGATACGTCACCCGTTTTTTCTTCATCATTCGATATTCGAAGAAAATGACTCAGTTCAATAAATGCATCACTTCTATCTGATGAGAAACATAAATAATTCATCATACTCAAAGCCACATTAGGTGTGTGGCTGGCTATAAGGGGAGACCGTGTAAGCTGGAAATGATAGCAAGTAGATTATTATTTGATGCACCTCATATGGTATTATTCTATGGAAAGGAACTATTGGAGAAGCACTCATAGGAAAGTTGGCAAACCGCAGAAATATGTTTCTGGCTACTTAGCCTTCGTGAGTACGGTTCAGCTAAGTGTAAGGGATAAAACAACACTTGGTTGCGAAAAAGAGTCAAAAACAAATAAGCGGATTTACCATCAGGGGCCAACTGTGAATTCGTGTCATCGTCGAAATACCTTGTGATAACGATGACAACACCCAACTTAGTAACAAGTGCAGCTATAACAACTTACGTGACATCCGAGTTCAAGATAAAACAACAAGAATGATTAATATTGAGTCATATGGTAATGTTCAATGAGAAAGAACTATTGGACAATCACCCATTGGAAAGTGGGAAAACCGCAGGCAGACACGTGTTTCTGGCTACTTGGTCTCCGTCAGTACGATACAGCCGAGAATGAAGGATAGACAACCCTTGGTTGCAAAAAAGGGACAGAAACAAACAAGCGGATTCACCATCAGTGCCTAGACCTGGACCTGGACGATGTGACACGAGTTCGCAGTTGGTAATTGAATTTGTTATTGAATATTAGAAACTTTGGAAATTTCTATTCAATAATAGCAAAGAATATATTTCACTTGAGTGATTCAAATCTTTTTTTTCATTCAAATAGTTATCTGATTGAGAAATGAACGACATCTCTTGGAGAAGCCTCGTTGCTGTATTTTTATTTTTGAAAACATTGTTGTTTTTTGAAAATTCATACTATGTTCTGAGTAGTCAACATACTATGTTCTGAGTTGTTATAGGGTCTTTTGAAAAACGTGGTGTTTGACAAATGTTTATCTTTACAATGTTGACATGGTATAGAGGATACTATATCAGATTGAAAAGTGAAAGGACTTTCATCCTTTACTTCAGTGAAAATTGACTTCTTTGAAAGAACTATTACAATATTGTTATTATATTTATTGAAGATTCGTACAAGTTTTGTTATGCTATCAGAAATGTGAGGTAATCAGACGAATCGTGGCAAAATTGGAATCATATCAACTATATTATTATTCCACTCGACACTGAAATTACGTGACTTGACGAGGGGGTCGTAATCTCCCTGACCCCCCAATTCTTGTTCTTGCTTTGTTCAGATCCAAGTGAAAACTGATAACTTTGTTGTTCGGGAGCGGTTTTTATGCTGCTGGACAGGTATGAAGTAGAGGTATCGTAACAGGTTGTTAGTCATGTTGAGATATCTTCTGATATACTTCATAGATAAACTTCACAAAGAAAAGGTCCCAATCGTGCCTTGTGGAACTTGAGGTACATGTGATGTATTCAATACTCTAGGAAGTGCGGGAGTACACTCCTGACAATGTATCTCGATAACTTAGAAATAAATAGTTTATGATCGATGCAATCGAAAGAAGGTAAGAAGTAAAGAAATAAGCCCACCACGAATTTGTTGTTATCCAGATGATTCATTACAATGCTCCGGAATTCACAGAGAATACTATTTGCTTCTCTTTTTGATGAAACCATGTTGCGATAATGAGAGTGGAATATTTCACTAGTTCGGACTTCCACTGTCTAATATGATTATGAATCTATGAAATAACAAATGAAATTGGAATGAATAGCTGAAAAATCAATTATATATAAGCAATTAAACGTGGAATGAAAATACAATAGAATTGATAGAATGAAATAATCAAGCTGGAAGATGAGAATGACCATAGAGTAGAAATAAATAAACGTGAAATGAAAATACAATGAAATCCATAACATAAAATAATCAAAATAAAAGATGAGAATGACCACAGAGTAGAAAGGAATAAACTAAATATCAGCAGATTCTAATATTGTACTTGACCCAACTCTTCTAATCCTTTTCGACAACCTATGACAGATGGAGGGGGCAAGTATTGGTTGTGACAGCTTTTCTTCCTTGCAAGGATCTAGCTGTCTTCCAGTCGAAATCTGTTTCACCATCACTTTGGAGTATTCCTTCAGTTGATAATCTTTTTTTATGATGTCTAGTTTCTACACGAGACCTGTCTTCGTATTACAGAGCCCGAAAGCACGATTCACTAGAGTCGTGATGATTCTTTTTTTGGTAGATTCATGGTGGTTAGATTCGTTATTCAGATAATGTCTTGTGTGAGTCAGTTTTCGGTATACCGATGTTTCCACTTACTGTCAGTTCTTTTCACCAATATATTTGAAACTGGCAATTCATTGTGGACTTTCTTTTCCATTATGAAGGTGATGTAAAGGTTCAGGCTGTTGATATGCTTCAGAAAGGTGTCTGGTTCTGTATTCTCATGATTCCGTACTTTGGAGGTGTCGTCAACGTATCGCAACGTATCGCAGAGAGCTTCTTGTGGGCTTCTTTGAAGGCCACGTATCTCAGACCGAGTCTGGTGCAGTTTTTGGCTCTCTTCTACTCCATCCATTTAAACAAGATTCCTTCTGCTTGGACTTAATCAAATGAGCAAATGAATGTCACTATAATTTCATCGATGACATGGGTAGATTAAACTCATTCCGTGACATGAAATTGTAATTTCATGAATGAATTGTGTGTTTTTTCTCATAATGATATTTAAATTGGTACTGAAGTTCCCCAAGACAAGTGTTTTACGGCAAAACATCGGATGTTCACCAGTGAGCATGACAGTGTTCCATGTAAGTGTAAGTTTACTTCTTTCATTCATTATATTGTGTAGGAATCCTGACTCGATTCCATTACGAATGTTTGGAATACAAACGAATTGAAGGAAAGTATTTTCGTATAATTCAGCGTTCATATAAAAGTATTTGATTCGAAAGTATTTTTCTTTCATGTAATTCGTTGGTCATATGAAAATATCTCTTTCGAAAGGGATTTTTCTTCCAGTTTGTGTCTGAAAGTTACTTATTTACATGATCTATATACCTTTGTGAAGAGTTTTTTTTTGAAATTGATAGCTTTCTTCCTTTCTTTGGGAGATTCCCACATTTTTTGTATCAAGGAGTAGTAGAAAGTCAAAAACTTCATTTTTTAGAAAATTATTCACTCCTACAAATCTAAACCTTTGGTGATAAATCATGAATGCTTTGTTTTTGAGCTCTGGTTTCATCTAGTAACATTGCATCGGATCTCAGAAACCAAGAAGTTTCAAATCCTCCAAAATAAAGTTCCATCTATGTTTGCTAACCTTTTCTCTAAGCTGATAACCAATACGATCAATATGATGAACATCCAAATAACCAACAATTCATTAAAGAAATGTTCTACTGCTCAGTTACTTTTATACGAATGAATACTGGATATTCTTCTGAAAAAAAAATAAATAGTTTTACTAGAAAGTTTCTCGAAGAAACTTCATTATTTGAAAATATACATAACAACCTGCAACTCATGTAATGCTTTGGAATAGCTGACTTTCAAAAACGTTCAACCGTTTAACCTTAGTTATTCACCTCAATTTTATCAAAGTTATTCAGGGTTCGCGTTCGTTTGATATTATTTTTCATAAAATAGAAAACATGCTTTGTGTACATTATATATCGTCTCTAATGGAGCAATGAAAACACTGTGATACCGTACCTTCATAAAAGGAGAAAGAATTATTATCAAATATACCATAGGGCAGTTTTACGGAAATGCAAATTCCTTTCAGATTTTTTTAAGATATGAACTCGACTCGATGATCAGCCTTGACGGTTCTGTTTCTCCATTTTTAGATTACAGTTCATTAGATGGTAATTTCAAAATGAAAAATAGTGAACTTTGTTTCAGCTGACTAAACACCGTTATTTTTCCATATTTAATTATTTAAAATCGAATTTTCCAGGCCCGTGACGGCACGGGCCTAGTTCCTCTTCTTGTTCGATTGACCAATAGGAACAATACAAATAATCAACATTGCTAAATCGTAAAATTCATGGATCGTATAAACAGTTTCTGAATCATTTGTAATTCAAAGTAAAACCACAGTCACTAAATCTAAGAGACAAGTGAAAGACATGCTTTGGAAGGAAGAATTAATCATACATGAGATCCAAATAACACAAAACGCAATAAAAACGTTATTGAAAATATCTTTGGCAGAAGACATTTTCGTGTTGACATCATAAATATTTCAATAATGGAATTGTATGTGAACCCGTGAAAGTTTGAATTAATGAAAAAAATCCTCACATGAAATGAAATGTATACGAAAATTATGGTTGGAAATAACTTCTATATCTAAAATCCGTTCACAAAATCGAAAGATCACAAAATATTTACCCAAACTAGGATTTTATACATAAAATACATATAGTTATGGAAATCAAAAAAAGTAGCAAACTGGATTAAAGCTTTCATTATAAAAATTTATAATATGAAGAGATCTTGGGACCGATTAGGCTTGATAAGTATAATATACCCCTAACTCGATCAGTGTATAAGCAAACCATTATCATTTTCAATAGCATGAAATAAGCCCATTGTCTGAGACTAATCCATATTACAGTACAGGCATATCTTCCAATATTTATATTTGTCAAATATGAACTGATTTTGATGATTTTTCCTTCAATGTGCTGTAGCTCGTGAAAAAATTACATTTATCCTATTGTTTATGGCTAACAAAATTATTGTGGAGAAAAAAAAAAGTTAAAAAACTAGAAGAATGTCAGATGTTATTACAGTGCTCGTTTGTATTCCGTTGTCAAAAATCTCGTACTGTAATATGTCCCCTAACGGACTCATAACACGAAATATAATTTCATATTCAGACTGTTTTGTCAATATTAGTCATCATTTTATATGTTTATTCATACTTTCAATATTCAATTACAGTTCGGACTGATGATGATGTGTCTAATATAATATAAAGTGATTTGAAATCCCTGAAAAAAATAAAAAAAAAAAAATAAAAAGATTACCCGAAAACAACAATTTTAATTATTTTATTTCATTATTTGGAATCTTTTAATTTTAATTTTTCATTTTTTGTTAATAATATT
>NW_019295495.1:0-11114 GCF_000500325.1 Leptinotarsa decemlineata
AAGTGGAGGAGCACATATTGAATATGTGCATGGACCACATGATACCGAAGTACACCTTCAACACAAACTTCACGGCCAAAATCATAAGCCTTGAAGGATGGAAGACCATTAGTCATCCCGAAAACATGTTTGGAAAAAACACCTGGTATGCAGATGGATCGAAGACCAAACATGAAACGGGAGCTGGAATATACCGAGCTGATAGAAATCTAAACTACAGCTATCTGCTACGACTATACACATCCGTATTTCAGGCGGAAGTGTATGCTCTCTTGCAGTGTGCAAGGCTTATTAAATTAAGACCTCAAAGAAATGAGCGGATCAATATTTTTAAAGACAGAAAGAGCGCACTAGGGGCTCTGACAAACCCGAAGGTGACATCAAACCTGGTCTGGGAATGCCATGAAGAACTGAATGAACTTGCAAACAGAAACAAATTAACTTTGTACTCGGTGCCAGGGCATTCAGGAATCACAGGTAATGTTAAAGCTGATAAATGCGCTAGACGCGGATCATCAACTTCATATATAGGTCCTGAACCAGCTCTGGTGGTATAAAAAATATATGATACGATACCTGATTAGGATATGGACCAATAAGAAGCACACAGAGTACTGGACAAAAGTACCTGGCAACAAACACAGTAGAACCTTCATTGGGGAACCGTCCGAGAAAAAAACCGAAGAACTACTTCAATATAGTAGGGATCGGCTCCTGAATAAAATGGAGCTGTACAATGGAGACCTCAGCTGCAGATTATGCAACAAAGGGATAGAAATAGCTCTACACATCTTATGCGAATATGAGGCACTAAATCTCAGGAGGTAGACAATATATGGACGTATGAAATTACGTCCAGAAAAATATGACGAACATCCAACACGGAACCTGTACAAACTAGTACAGGAAACGAGACTGATGGAATGGACGTCATGAGAAGACGGGAGAACAAACGCAATAAGCCCAAGAGGCTGCAGTGTTTCCTGGAGACTTGGACTAAATGGACAAGTCAGACAGCTCCCAAGGTACAAAAAAAATCATATAATATTTGGTGATAACAATTTGAATATGAAACAAAATGCAGATATAGTTTGAAAATATTCATATGTTATACGGGATGACATTTTATCTCGAACAAATAAAACGCCTTCACGAAAATAACAAGAACTGTTCAGACCATTTTTTTAAATCTAGAGCCAAATTATAACAGAAGATTTCTCATCTATGGGATTTGAAAACAAAATTACTGATCATAAAGTAGCAATTATTCATATACATTACAAACTCAACAATAATGCTTCTAGATATGAATTATGACACTCCGAAAAAAATGTTTCTTCGACGAGTCGTATTATTTCAGTAATGAAAACTTCGGTAGTGGTGCAGAGTACTCAATCAAAATATTCGCACAATTCTTTGAAGGAAGTACACAAACAAACTGAAGTATAAAAAGTCGCATCGTAAAAATTAGATGGCATCAGAACTGATTAAATCAATTTTGGAAAACATAAATTATAAAAGGAACATGAAGATTATCACAATATTGAAGAAAGGAAAAATATACAGATTATTGAAACACTGAATGAGATGAATCAAAAAGCAAAAGTTGAGTTCTACGTGAAACAATAAAATGTTTCGGAAATAGTCAAACAGATTATGAAACTAAATGAATCGTGTACGTGAGTATGATGATAAGAGTAACAATATAATACTTATTCACCGAAAAATGGAATAGCTGCAATAACTGCAGAAAGTCCCAAACAACTCACTCGATGTTTCATGCAGAAATTACCAAAAACATTTTATTTTTTGCCTGTTCACTGACGACTGGAGGAAAGTTTTCTTGATGTTCTACATATGATAATAATAATAATAATACACGCATGTTATCGGTATGAATTTCGGGATAGACAAATGTGCAAAGAGGACGAGGATGTGCAGCTCGTAGATGGAAGCATCCTACAACCATTTGGATGCCAGAGAGACGTATACTTATTTCGGGATGGAACAACGCCATTCACAAGAGGTAACAGCAGTAAAGGACTCTTTTCGCGGAAAGATAAGCACAAACTTCGACAGATCTGATCATAGNTATCTGGTCATAGGAACTGTCGGGGAAGAACAAAGTTGCTGCAACAAATATGCTTGCCATTCCAATCTTACTCTACTCGTTTGGAGTAGTGTAGTGGACTCGAAAGGAGCTGTATCAACTCGACGTAACGACCCGAAAAATCATGCATCTCTATAGGAATTTGCATCCCAAATCGGCCATTCCACGGTTGTACTTTCCCCGACAACAGAAAGGCCGTGGATGATCTACATGACAGAATGTTACTGGACATAGCCTGTAAAGTCGTCAGGAGTTCGGATCCCCTTTTCTGTATGGTCCGTGACCATGAGAGAGAGCAAGAATTGGAGCATTTCTCTTTAGGACAGCTGCCCGAGCAGCTGATGAACTTGGTTTAGTTTTCGACACTGAACGAGGTGACCACAACTCTGTCACCGAGTTGGAACCCGTTCAGCAAAAAGCTCATATAAGAGCTTCTGCGGAAACACAAGAATAAGCCAATGCATGGATCTTCTTCAATAGCAGTAGAAACCTTGGCTTATCAAAGCGCCTGACTTTCGCTTTCCTCAGGTCGAGTGGGCTGAAGTCTGAAACTGAGGGAATCATGATGGCTTGCAAAGATGGTGTCTACCGCAGGGACACCTCAGTCTACCGCAGTCACGTGATGGGTATAGAGGTTCCTGACACAAGGTGCAGGGCCTACCGCGAGGCGCCCGAGACCCTAATGCACTTGCTATCAGCATGTTCAGCATATGTGGTCTCGACCCATATCCATCGACGTGATGCGGCCCTGAGAGTGCTATATTACCATCTACTGCACTCTTACGGCATTGATGGGACACCGGTGCCACCCTACGCTTCGAAGGATATTGAATCCGTTGTGGGGAACGAGAAGTGCCGAATCAATTGGAACTATTCGTTCCCCACACTCAGGCTCATACAAGCTAATAAGCCTGATGTAGTTCTTCTCGACCACCAGAGCAAGACGATATTTGTCGTGGGGTTTTCAGCTCCTAGCGGGACGAATATCATCCGAAAAGAGAAGAAAAAACGGATAAAATATCGATATTTTCATTTCGAACCCCGCAAACTCTATTCAGAACACTCTGACAAAATGGTTTTCTGATTATTGGAGTCCTTGGTGGAATGATGCCCTCTCTACACTCGAATCTTGAAATCATACTGGCCTGCCGCACTAAGGCAGAAGTCTTAGCCAGACAGATGCAGAAGGCTGTCAACGATCACTTACCCTACGGTGTGGGGAGTGGTCGTTGGTTGATAATGCTGACGCCCCCTCCCGAATGAATCGGGAAAAATTGAGGTTATGAATATCCGTCATATATTTTATTTTATTGTGAAGATATGAGGGACACTGTTTATTGATTACTGCATGAGTTAAAATTGAAAAATAGTTTTCGACGATCTTGCATTTTCAACCACTTTGCGGATCTCAGCTTGTGAGATATTGAATCATATTTGCAAATACCGTAGATCCATCTGGGACATGATTTATGTATTTTTTCTATACGATTGATATCGTTATGATCTTAGGCATGGTCCATACAGAACGTCACAAAAGTTAAAGTGACTCAGGACAAGTGTATCACTCAACGTTTTTTAAGTGATTGTGAAAGAACATGTCTAATGAGGGTAAAGCATTTTCAATGATCAATAAGCCTTTTGAAGTAAAGAGTATATGTTTTCTATATCGAAGTTCTGTATCTAAGTGTGAACCTAAATTTCTTGCATCACTTGTAAACAATAACTCTTCATTTTGAAATGTAATTGTCATAATGTTTCAATGTGATGTTTGTTTTTTCCAAATATCATTATTTTAAGGCTTGAGGACGCTGATTTTCAACATATGCGCATGTGATACCTCTACTAATCGGTTTATATCTTCAGATTTAACTTTTTGACCCTCAAACCAATCTTCTGGAGCAAATGAATGATTCAGCTGTGGAGCATCAGCATAAAAGTGGGTTTTACAAGTTGTAATGATCGAAATGAAAGTACTTGTGGATATACTAAATAGTACGGGACAAGAGACCCTTGTGGAACCTTTTCTCTTGCTGACTGACCCACAGCTGTCCCACATATTGACTCCTGTCTTGTAGATAATTACACATAAGTCTAAAGCACTGTCCGAAAAACCTATAAAGTGTAAAATAGATAGTAAAATTTCGTGTTTTATCAGTGATGATAATATTTTGTTCTGATCTCAATAACTTCATATCGAGGAAAGGAATTGAGTTGTTTATTTCCTCTTCAATAGTGAATTGGATATTCAAATCATCCAAATAAAATGAAAATCAATTTAATAAAATCATTAAAAAACAGAATCATCAAAATACCCATCCCGATTTACGAAACCAAAGTTTGTCTAATTTCAGTAAAATTCTGATCCAAGTTGAGAATCTTAGCGACTGGAGAAATGTACAGTAGAATGGAATAACGGGGTCTCTCAGTAGAAAAATCAAAAATCAGAAACTCTGCTTTACTTTGCTAAGCTTTCGCTTCTAGTGAAGGTGAAGGTATGACATTTGTCGAACAAATATTATACAATATAAACAATATATACATATACATATACATATACATATACATATACATATACATATACATATTCATATTCATATACATATACATATACATATACATATACATATATATTCCTCTGGCTTTGTGGAATATAATCAATTGGATGCCATCCTCATGGAAAATCTACAAGGTGTCGATGTCCTTTATGTGCGGGGACATCAAAAACATGTCTTTCTAACTGGAAAATTCCACAAGTTGAATATACATACACGCGTTGTGGATTTGGAGGACTATGACGATACAACATGGATAGTTCCCACATTCGACAACAACGAAGGTGTCTCCCCCTGTATGCATCACATTCGCAACAGAATCAACTACAATTGCAGTCTCCGAAACGTAGATATTTCATACAAATGGCTTTGTGATATATTACCAAAATAAAAATGTATAATAAATTTTCATTCAGAATCATTTCTTCTTTTTTATCTAACCTCACCGCCTTATGATACCCTTAACAAAAATAGAAAATGTACGCAAAACGTTCGAAAACGATACAAAACGCATGAAAAACACACGAAAAACGGTCAAAAACGCACGCGAAACGGTCGCACACGAAACGGTTGAATCTTATGCAAAACAACGTATTTTGAAATGTCATTGTCGAATACTTGCCCCGACGTTCAGTCCACAACGCGTAACCCTCAACACTTTTGGGTCTCCTCTTTCTCCTGATAATGCTAGCTTGGTAACAAAGATGCGACTTGGTGTCGTTCTGACATGTTAGAACGCACTTAAAACGTAAGAGCCCTCCTAGTCATTACCGCTGATGGGCGGAGTTCCACGCTTGAATCGCTACGATACTCATTCCATCCTGCGTCGATGACATCACAAGTTTCTCTCTACCACTCACTGAAGGTTATCTCTGAAATACTTACCAGCGATGCACGACCTTGAAGAGGGTCAGAATCAACCTTGTTCATCTACTACTGACACTGAATAAAGCATTGAAACTCATTGAGGAAGATGGGTTTTCTATACAAGAAGCCGTTAAGGTTTCGATATTTCATTACTTGAAGGGCATGTAAAAAAAACGACTTATACATGAGAAGTCACTTCGCAGAAAAGACCACACCTTACGAAGTAGCTTCCTTATTGGGCAAGGCATTTAATGACGTTGCGTCCATTAATGAAGGAGAGTCGGAATTAAGACCTACAGGTATTCATCCAATGAATCCCGACGTATTTTGTGATAAAGATTTTCTATCAGCTGAATTGCTCCGATCAAACTGCTGCCATTCAAAACTTTGATGAGTTAGTTGCAATTGATAGCCCAGCGCCAGGCCTAGAAAGCTGGCACATCAATGCAAGTATTAACTTGCTACCACCGACGACACCAAGAACTTCTAGAGCCGTTGATTGTCTAGCCCCTGGCCATAAGTGGCCAGGCACCAGGCACAGTATATTCGCTAGTCTCTGGCACATCAAAACAACTTGCCCCAGCAGTCTATAGTTTTGATAATATGTCGAAATCAATTAAGTTGTCAGAGAAAAGCAATACCCACAATACTAGACAAAGTCACCAAAAGCTTGATAGAAAAAGAAAACTTGAACCAAAAGAGGGAAGTTCTCAAATAATCAAGTGATACATCTATTTCAGACGTGGCTAGTGATGATTGATGCCAAACCGATGAGCTAGATAATGCTGACGACGCAAGGAATACGTGCTCAATCTGTACGAATTTGGCCGGAATGATGACGTTTGGTACAGGTGTACCTCATGTGGTTCATGGGCTCACGCAGATTTTACGAGGTGGGAGTCTGCCAAGGGTTATGTATGCGATTTTTGCTAGATATTTGTATGATCCTCATGGCCCACAAGGTGACCACAATTACCTTTACCTCAGTGCAATGGAAATCAATTATTTTTTTCACTTCTATATTTCCCAAAGATAATTATTAAACTGATGATTACTGATTTCAAATGATAGCCAATTAGGAAGATTTTGTTATGAGGCGATTGCAATAAAAATTTAGTTCAAATTCATTCATTTATTTCAAGTGTTGCTCGTATACTTCAATAATGATTGGCCACATAATGAGTAGAAAATGCTTGGAACTCTTGATATTGGTAGATAACAAATTTCTTTATGCTTTCGAAAGTATAGACATCAAAAAATGTGAAATGATTTCTATAAACGGTGAAAAATGGTCACATAACTAACAGTCACCTTTTCGCACTTTTTCGTAATCAAAGGTTACACAACAGGTGAAGATTAGATCAGTCAGAGAGCATGAAATTACTTGCATACAGACGCTTGGCTTGGTTAGCGATTCACCGGCAGCACGGGTTGCATATCTAAATGAGTATTTGGAGGTGATTTCGAATTGGGGAAGTAACCGGGTTCAAGTCAACGTCACGAAAACCCAGGCATCGGTTTTCTCCAAAAAGATAAAGGTCTTCGAACCAGATATATCAATGTTAGGACAGACAATTCCGCTTTCCGCTTCGAAAAGTTTGTTGGGGGTTGAAATGGACACCAATATGTCTTGGCACAACCATGTCACTAGAATTGATAACAGATAAAACTGTTTCATCTTCCTCTTGAAGATGATCACTTGGTGATCGAAACACGTGTCGAGGTGTGAAAATAACGATTTTGTGTTGGGAAAAAACTCCAGTAATATTCATTACTACACCAAAGGTCCCAAACAGTATATCACAAATACCTCAGATGGTAATATTCATTATGGTGGTGTGAAATTGTGTCATGTGAAGAGCCCCACCACTGATTACGATGTTGCTAATGAAAAGTATGTGTATGGAACCGATAAAAATCTTGCTTCATTTATATGTCAGTTAGCTGAGCAACACAATGAAGAAATAACCCAAGTAAATGAAAAACTAACCAAATTTCAAGGTGACATCTTCAAACACATGACCGAAATGAATTCGAATATATCCAAAGTACAATCTACTATCAAGGAAATCAACAAGATACAAAATGTAGTTTGAGCATATCCATAATAAAAGAGCAGGGTTCACACATCTTCACCATCAGTCGCCATGACTTTCAAAGACAAGAATCAACTTGTCAATCAACTACATAAACCAATTAGAAAAAATTATCCTTGACGCCGTACAGTTATCAAAGGAATAATGGCAGATGGATTTGGCTGAAACGAGATCGTTCGTTCACCAAAATCGAAATTTCAAACCGATTCCAGTCGTTATAGATTGTTTTTCGAAATTTGTGTGGACTAGACCACTGAAATCAAAAACGGGAGAGGAAATTACGGAAACGTTTGCAGATATCTTGACACATATGAAACATCGTCCAAAAAATTTACAAACCGATCAAGGTAAAGAATTTTACAAATAAGTTTCAAACTTTGATGAAAAAACATGGAGTAAATCACTACAATACGAACATCACTGAGGCTTCTATGGCTGAACGTGCCATTAGAAAGACTTTTCAAATATTTCAGTCTGAATGGCACCAAGAAATGGTGGAATGTCTTGCCTGGAATNAATCACATCAATAGAAATAAAATCCAAATGATAACCTCATTTCAAGCTATAGTGCCCCCAAGGTAAAGTGTCGGATGATTTGGGGATTAATTTTCGTTTATCGTCGTGTGGACTCAAGCCTATTTTCACCAGCTTGATACTGAAAACGTGAGCGTATGATCGAATAGTAAACTGCTCACATATCGATATAATCTTTGAAATCAATCTATGTTTTTGAAATATCTAATGATGCCATTCCGATGTACAGAGGTTTATTGAAAACAAGTTCTGTCTTTTTCAATTCAATAGTCACCAGTCTGTATCGAAAACGGTTTGACTCTGAAATCGGGGGCTCGCAATTGAATTTTTGGCGCCATAAGGACCGTTACAGGAATTCACAAATTTGACCACCCTGTATAACCCGAATGTTTTCAATTGTTTTCCCAAAATTTTATATAGATTTTTACCAAAAGAACTGGTGGCTGCAGCCCTTAGACGATTATTCATTCAACTCAATGAATTTCGGTTAGAATCAAACCGTTTCTCAATGCTTGTTTCAAATTGCCATAATGCAAAATATATTTGTATTTATTACACAGGGTACCCAATAATTTTTTTGTTTGGAAATTGGTGGTGCTGATGCTCTGGACAAAACGGAAAATCTTCATGTGAATCATGTAATATCTCAGGATATTCCAAATCAACTTCCAATATGTAGCCTTCTGAAGCATTGTCAGGAATTTCAGTTACATTTTTGTCAGAATTTTCCACCCACTGAAAACCGTCGTAAGATGAAAATTCTGACATTGCCCACCCATAAAAGTCATCAACATCTGAATATAAAAAATATTTTGAAGGTTTTTCGGGATTGTATGCTTCCATATATTCATTATTAGCTTCAGAATATCTATTTGAACAAACCGATATTCCGCCCCTTATCTCCTTTTCTACAAACATAATCATGTCAATGTCTTTTAAAAGTTGTAATTTACATTTCGTATACTTCAACATGGCATCTCACGTGTACCCAGGCATAGTATAATACCATCCGTGGTCCAACCCATAAGTTGCCATGCTTTTTTGACGAAAATTTTAAAAAACGTCTGCCAGTAATAAAATATCTGTTTTAAAATATAGGTCCGCATACGATCCCAAGTTTGTAATTTCAAATAATTCCCAATCATTTTGTGCGTTGGCATATTTCTCTTCTGTTATGTATTCATCATTTAATTCATTATAGAATTCTTCTCGTGATGATAAGTAGGTGATGTTCAATTTTTCCATGCTATCTTCATAATCATATGGAAACACTCCCTTCCAGGTGAGAAGAGCGAATTTCTCATAATCTAAATGAATAAAGCCTTTTTTTTCACTTTCCAAATCATTTTAATCCAATGTGGATGTGCCAACGATGTTCCCATGAATCGGAAAGAATCTATAAATCGAAATTTAATTTCAGTTTCAGCATCCTTCTGTGTAAAGGATATGTATTTTTCTTTATTTGAGGAAAGTATGCTCAAACAGCCTTTTTCTGCGATATCTCTTATAATGAAGTGGCTGTCGTATCCTGAAAGATTATGAAAAGTAATGAGTACCACGAATAATTTTCGAAAGTTAACATTACAGGGGGTTTGGTGTGTAAATCCGCAAAACGCCCCCGTATAGTGATCATGATCGTACACAATAACATCTTTGGGGGCGAATTTTTCGCAAATATGACAAGTTGTTGCAGCACCGATGTTATTCAAAGGCACTGTCATCGGCTCAATCATCTTTATTTCTGATTCAACAGATTTTGCAATATCAGACAACTCATCGGCAAACCATTTCATACAGTCTTCACCTCGATAGCTTTCGAGACGAGAAAGACTGTCGTCATAGGAACACTTGAAGTAGTAGCCTGCACTGAAAAGTATATTTTTTTGGTATTTTGTAGTTTTGGGATATGCTTTCGTTACATTTTCCCAACAGTGACTGAAAATCAGCAAAAATTATAAACGGGCATTTTTGTTTATAAACATAATTTCGAAATTTCGAAAGGAAATTTTACATTCATTCACTTTTTCGCACAGAACAGTATGATCATTTAATTTTTGCTGACTTGAAAATTAATTGAGGCATCTATCACAAAAGATTTTTTTCCCTTTCTGTTCAATTGTCTACTTAATAATTGGGACATGTCTTCGATCCAACAATAATGGAATTTGATTTCAGTCTCGTCATCATCATCAATAAGTGGAGCCTCATCATTCAATTTCGGAAAATATTTGTCTTGAATTGATAACAAATCAACATGTCTGTTCGTTTTGTTGTCGTGAGTCTGGCAGGTACTACTACACAAAATGATTTTTCCTTTGCTTGATTCAATTCCAAAGTGTAAACATTAACAGAAATATTATTAAGTTTTTCAAATTTGGAAATTTGATGTAAGTCCATTGGAGTATTTAGCCCTGTNCTCAGATTGATTTGTATAACCACAGGAGCAGAAGTACAAATGGAAAAGAGGAAAACGTCAATGTACAATATTGAAAAGAGATAAAACTATACGAAATAGATAATGTCACAAAGTTATAAATTAAAAAAACTAAAGTTGCATGGTCTCACTCCACCCGATCACCTTGCGGTGTTGAACGATCGGGGTGTTTCGAGATTGAACTCGCGAGGATCAAGACATCCTCAGTTACGTCCTTCGGGCGAACGACTCAACCTAACCGTTGGGACCAATATTTTCAAGTAGGCTGAAATGAATACATTTTGAAAGAAAAATTCCCTTCCGAAAAATAATCGACAGAGTTATGGATTTTTCTTTGAGAATTATTTTATTCGGGGTGGGGGTTGATTTTCTGCCCGACAAAATATTTTGATATAGCTGTCTTTTCGAGTACGCTGACATGAATACATTTCAAGAAAAAAATTCTCTTCCGAAGAATAATCGAAAGAGTTATGGATTTTTTTTGAAAATTATTTTATTCGGGGTGGGGGTTGATTTTCTGC